>WOGP01000123.1:0-22124 GCA_015342065.1 Leptinotarsa undecemlineata
GTCGCCCCCATACGAACGACAACTCTCAGAAGTTGAGAAACTTGTGCGAGCTAAGGACTAACGAGGTCTTACCTTTTAACGTGTGATTCCTAACACGGTATTATGAATGAATGCTTTTTTTTGTTGTACTTAACACCCCCTTAGAAAATCTGGCGCGCTCGATAAAATTTTTCACTTTTATTCACTTTTAACACTTACATACAATTACCTTCATCATGCAAACGATCAGATTAACATACAAAGATTATTAAAAATACGTAGGACATTGATGCTATCAATATCTGACGCGCTCGAGTATGTCCATGCAACAGTATTTTTATACATATTCAAAAATCTATAGCCGCTTCTCCCACCGATGAAAAGGTATATACTATATAACATTTGTTTCTTCTTATCATCCAAACTTTGCAACCTAATATGTCTTAATGACGCTAGAGTAAATCCCCATTTTACATCGTGGGCTCCCCTGCTGTAGTGAATGAGGGGAAAGATGAAAGAGTATGAAAACTTTGGGATATTAGTTTTTGCATTTGTGGTGTGAGCTCACGGTGAGCTTGAAAAAACCTCATAACAGCTTCCGTAGCTTCACTTCTCACTACTCGTATTCTAGCAGAAACCTTCTCATTCTAAATTTTTACTACACTTTCGAAATATATCGCTTTCTCGACAGAAGTCGAGCATTAATGGCTTTCTATCGCTCTCATTGTTATATTTTCTTACGAGATAAACCTTCAGCAAATCATATATTTCTGCATGAGTAAATTGAATATCAACATTCAAGTAACAACGTGAGCAGAAACATTATACATTTACATCTGATTTCCCCAGAAACACTCGCTTTTTTGAAGATCTGCTCTGCTCATCACTTGGGAAATTAAAAAAAATCAGGAGGACCCAATGCTTGTCAAATTATCTAGATATTGTTTCATTTTTAACTTCACAAAGAATATCACAAACAGGGGTTTCCTTTGGAAAAATACGTATTTCACTCAAAATGTCAAGAATGTCGGAATCATGGTAAAAAAAATATAATTATACTTACGCACTTTCGGAGATATGGTCATCATAAAGTCACAGGGGACCTTTCATATGGTGCTATTGACAGTATTATAATATTAAACGATAATAATGAATACGATGCAAACATAGTTATTTTGTAACTTAATTTTTGTCATTTAAAGTGTGTGTTCCATAATTGATTACATGTTATAATCAATGTTGTGCTTCATTTAGAAAAAGGTTCATTCAACTAGTCCTACGGCAAGCGCCAAACGTGATGGCGAGTCCGCTCCCATACGCACAAACTCATTTTCAATGTAACCCGCACTACAGCTCTTGCAAGACATGTAAATGATCTATACAGAGGCTTGTCCCACAATGCTGTTGGCGTTTGGCATTGTTTGAATAATTTGTACCGTACCTAACAAAAAAACATTCATCAAGAGTGTGTCATCATATAACATTTCAATGAACTGTACTACTACCTATAATGCTGAATAAAATATGACAATAAATGACAAAGAATTCATGTTCCATTTGCTACCCTAATTAAAACTAATTATAGGTACGACACTAATCGGCAAGGGGATTATCGTAATTCAATAGAAATTTAATTGGAAGAGTCTATATCTTCGTGATCGCTCGCCATCACGTTTGGTGCTTGCTATATTTACTTGAGAATGAGACGCAGCATTACAGATTGAGGATGTGGAAACAAACCCCCTCTTGACTGCTAAATGGAACGAGATATCAAGAAGAAGAAAATTTCACGCAAGAAATCCTCGTTTTTAAAGTTTTTCTTCTATAGCATTATATTTCTTCGAGCAGGCGTTATCTACTTTTTTCAGTGGAAGAGGGGGTTTTGTAATAGATACCTCATTAGATAGGTCTTTCAATTTTTCAACCAACACTAGTTTATTTTTGGAATCAAACTAGTGGTATCTGGGTAATTAGCAGTTTCATAATATTGTTTTAATAAATCTGAAAATGAAAACAAACCATGAATATCATATTCAAAAATCATGTTCAGAACGCAGTCAGTTTACCCCAACAAATGTTCGAAATATTCTTCATACACTTCCTGAAGTTTTTAAAAATTCAATTCTCACTTCATGGAATGTTCCTGGTGTATCGTACACCAAGATGACCATTAAGTAAGTGGATAGTCGGACGTGGTCCCTTAGAATCTGTTGAAATCTGTTTCAACATATTACCAAAATTACCGATATTTTGTGAAGATTCGTCAAATCTAAAGTATACGTTGCACAATGGCATCCCGTTTCAAAACTTATGAATAGAGTAAGCAGTTGTTTATTAATGGCGAATGCAACTTTTTATGAAAATATTGCGTACAGCATAGAATTTATGTCATACCAGCTTACCCGGCAATAGTTGTTCTGTCATAACAATTATTTCCGTAGAGTTTCAAATTTGATACCAAATAAAAAAAACAAAAAAAATTCCCCGAAATAATTCTGAATGGAGACACCCTAATAACATATTCTTCTACCTACCAAATATATAAGAAAGAAATCATAAATATCGACCTAGCCGTTTCGAAGAAGTGCGACAACACCATAACACGAGATTTATTATATTACATATTATGTTATGCGGTTTTCACTTTCTAATATAACACATAGGAAACAGTGACAAAAGACACAATATGCACTATTCTGTAGGTTTTGCATCTAATCTCTACTGAAAGATATGGAGAGGAACTAGTGTGTATTGTATTTTCTATATTTATCAATATTCCGAATCTCACTGTATAGTACAAGATAGTATAGAGTTTATTTCCCAAAAAAAAAATAGTTGATATTTCGCTGACCAAAAATTTTTCAACGAATAAAATAAAAATGCATAGACATCCTGGTATTTCAACCGATTCGCTTTTGTTTTATCCAAAAATTCTCGACGCGAGAAATAAGATTGGTCCAACGTGTTATACTCAATGTTTAGACCATAATGTTAAAAATTCTTGCACCTAATATCAATTAATTCCAAATTGTAAACAACATTGAAAATTTATGTGTCAACTTGAAATTGTCAAGGTACGTCACTTGAGTTTTAATCAACACCTCTGTGAATGGAATGCTGAAATTCATTGGATATCTTTATTATGTCTTTATCAAGAGTGCCGTAGGTCGAGAGTTTTTGACAAAATATCTCACATATATGTCATATACATCTTGAATAAAACAGATGTTCGTTTAACGGTTTAACCTTGCTATGAAAAAGGGTTACTATTGAAAACCTATTTTTATTGAGTTTTTCTTGAACACTAATTATATGACTGAGGCTAATTTTTGGCTTATTTGATTGACGACTGGTTTATTTTGTGAAAATTCATGTTCACTGAGGATACACTACAAAAATACACTTTTGTCTATTTTCACGATATTTATTTATTGTTCACTAGTTTCAGCTATTACACCATTTTCAAAATATTTTTGATTTTTGGATTGTATAAAGTATAAAGTATAAAGTAACTGTGCTGCGCCTACCGCCATATCATTGCGAATTAAATCCTATAGAACTTATATGGGCACAAGTTAAAGGATATGTTGCAAGGCACAATACCACATTTAAAATGAAAGATGTCAAGGTATTGTTTGATCAAGCCATTATGGAAATCACATCAGAAAACTGGCAAAAAGCAATCCAGCATGTTTTAAAAGAGGAAGATAAAATGTGGGAACTGGACAACTTGGTCGATCAGGTGGTTGACCCTATAATTATAACACCAGGGGATGATGACAGTTCTTCGGATGAAGACTATACTGATGTAGAATAATTTAATTGAATTGTAAATATACTGTAGCGGGATAAGCAATCTGGACAGAGACCAGTGTATCAGTGACAGTGACACTTTTGCTTAGGTTAGGGTTTAGAATTAAGGGTAGTCTGAATAATTATTTTCTCGGAAGGTTCTCGAAAATTGTACCTAGTAATCTCTAGAACATTCAATTAGGGTATAAATAGAGTGTTGTTAAACGTTAAGGGAAGTTCACAGTTTTAGTATTGTTCAAGTGTCAAATTGTAATAACGTATCCAGTAAAGTTCTTGTCGTTTTTGTGAATAAATTGATTTAAAGTCCCCACAAGTGTTTCAATACGTAAAGTTCGTTCGTGTGTGTTTGTGAGTATTTCCCGATTTCGGTTCGTATATATTTTATTGTTACATTTTATATTTTTTTAATAACACTGTTCTGCTGTATTAAATTTTTATTTCCTTTAATATAGTTTTTATGAATGCATATTCTTTTGGCAATTATCCCACTAGCGCGCCTCTGGCTCAGTATTTATCCGTCGATAACAATGGACAAATCCCTTAAAACAGGGTGATACCTACCTGCTCTTTATGAAACGACATAATTTTGCAATGCGGACTAGGGAAGTGACAGAATTTATTGACGGATCACCCTGTAGCGCTTTTGAATACTTAATGAGATTTTATTACTCTACACTCTTTTGAAATAGACTATAGTCTTCTGGATCTATACCTAACAACCAATACAGAAATTTACAGTCACCGTTAGGTCGCCATTGGGATCTTCTGACTCATTTCAGTGTTGAGTGAATTACCGATAATTGTTGGGGAATAATCTAAGCCGCGCAATGTTTGACATTACAGATCAGCTAAATGGGAGGATCTTCAAAACCATTTCTGAAATTTCACTTGGCTAGATGTTTGTTTCAGCTCTCATGATCCATCAACTTGTGATTCTGAAGTCACAGAAGTTATTCTACCATCAATGGATGCATATATTCCTTTTTCAATGAAATGACCTTCTAACGGCAAACCTTGGTTCAACAAAAATTGTGAGCAAGTTATCGCCTCCAAAAACCCCCCTTACTGGCAGTGGCGCAAATATCCTAGTGCCGAAAACCGAACCAGGTTTATTAATGTTCGCAGCAACTGCAAACTTAGGATAGATGAAAGCAAATAACTTCACAATAAGAGAATTAGGGATAGGCTGCTTGCCAATTCCAACGGATTTAGATCCTTTTGGTCGGTACCTTGTAGCGTTCAGTTTGTCTTACTTTCATTTTCTATAATTTTTGGAATAAATCCAAGCGGAGTCAGCTCATACAGGACATCTTTCGAACACTTTTGTGTATGGTTAGTTGCCAGCTCCCAATTAAGGCGGAATTTTAAATATCTCACCTTCCATTTGTACGATAACAGAGGTGTATTCGATTCGATTGGTAAAACCAAGCACACTTCTTTTCAAGGATGAGGCTTCAGTTCGATATTTTTTTCCTGGGAAGGCAGATGTGCCGAAGAACTTGTGAACGGACACCGTTTTTGTATTTCAATTCTTCTTTCTGTTGAAGTTCATAATTGCCCTTCTTGAATTGAGCAGAATCATATTCTGGCTATTTTGTAAACTAGCTCTGGAAATTCCAGTTTTTTGCTTAATGAAACCACGAGGCTCCCGGTTTTTGATAGATACACCATTGCCTACCCTAGAGGTAAGTCTTTGAGAAGCCACATAAATTAGAAAATACTCTGGACATCTTTTTGTGTTGGGTTTGCTTTGACTGAAATTTAATTTTAGGGTTATAGTTCAATGTATCAATAATTTGCTGTTACAAGCTGAAGCTGTTAATCAGTATTTTGAAAAATACACAATTCCACTACTAATACAGACGGATGGTTCAATTGCAACAACAACCATAGCTGTTGTAATTGAACCTTCTACTACTAGCTGAACAATTCGCTGTACTAGCTGTCGATCTCTTGTTATATGCGAGAGCTTTCGATAGCAGGCTGTGCTATCATCTTTATGACTCTACGTAAACTGAACGTTTTATTTCCTTGTTTGTTTTTTCATACGGTTAGAATGCCTTACCTCAGGTATTTGTCTTCTCCTGTCATCAGGATGTCTCTTTGAATTTGCCTGTATTTGGGTTACATCAGGTAATACCCTTTGAGTTGGAGTTTCTCCACTTTCATTGTTTCTAGGAATGTGTATTGTATTGTGTAGTATGTTCAATATGAAGCCTTGTTGTGTTTTGATTTGTATTTGTTCCTGTATAAGTGAATCATTACTTTTGAATTTATGGATATTTAGGTTTTTCCTGACGTCCAAATGAAGATTTTATTAAATACAGAATTCTACTAAAGTGTTTACAGAAAAAAATAGAATGGGAGTGGAATGGAGTTAGGGGAGAAAAACTCGAAACATGCTACCCGATGAAGTCTTCAGTTAATAATAAACTCAAACTTATCCTAATAAGAGTTTTTACAAACTATCTGAATACTTTAGAAGATACATTAAGGAATAATCCGAAATAGGCTATTTTCATCAAATCAAACAGGGTCAAGTTCTCGCTGCAACTATAGTGAAAAGAGTAAATGCAATTAGCTGAGAATGACAGCATTTTGCATTTATCTGTCAGAAATTTCTAGTGTTTTGAAGCAAGCCGGTATGATTTAGAGATCAGAGAGAACAGATCAAACAATTCAACAAGGGGTCTGGATAGAGTCTACAGAGTTCCAAGAGAAATATTATTATTAATATATAACTGAGATTCAGTAAAATATATCTCCATATGATATTATCTTCAACAAGGTGATGAACGCCGACAAAAAATGTCAGCAGATTCAAGAATGATTTGATTCTTATGAAGTTATTTTGTTCTATTGATCTAGATTGAAAATTTCATGAATAGAAACAATCATCATAATTTTCTTGATGGAATCCACTTGTCTTTGCACCACAACAGTGGCTTTGGTGAGACATTGAACTGTGAAGATGTTAGTCTAATTGTCAGCGTATCTGTTATGCCACACTTGTTTATTTATTATCTTCTGTTTCAATTTCCCCATGAAATTTAATGATTGAATACAGTACCCGCTTGTACTACTTCCGGTTATCAAAATCACTCACTCACCAGTGATATGCTAAAAACACAATGGCAGGTACTGATACGATCAGTTGTGTTTGAACCCAGTCCCGGGTATACCATGCAATTGGTGCTACCACTGCCTCTCCTACTGAGTAGAAACAATTCAGAACAACACATGGCAACCCCCTCTTCGATTTTCCAACCATTTCCATAACTGAAAGAAAGAGGAATATTGAAATGTTTCAAATTGGGACCCAAGTACAGATTTTGTGAACATCGTTGATTGATTTTTCATTCAGTATAAGAGAAAACAATGAACATACGAGTATATGTATGTTGAAAATATTCTCATACCTCTCCGAAGAAACTTGTTGTATTCTTAGAATCCATTCTACGATACTGATAATACTCTTTTATACAATAAATTTGGAATTAGTTAGGTAAGCTATGGATTATATTGTAGAAGCCCCCACCCGATATAGAAGGCCCCGACACTCTGTCGAATGAGGCCTCCGTTGAAAGATGAGCAATGTTTTCATCCGTCTCACCCCAGCCAGGTAGGGGTACATCACTGATGTCCGAGGACATCAGTGCCGCCGCTATACCAAAAACATCTCCATCAGTCATGACTCATTTGTCCCTCTGACAAACATCACCCAAAAGGGTAAGGGAGCCAGGCTCCAACCTACAAGAAATCAAGATGGCTGTCATCAAATTGGTGGAGGTAGCCGTTACTATTTGGTAGGAGATCATAAGGTACGTTTCTGCAGTCCATAACTGACTGGATATATGGAAAGCTGGTAAAGATAACTGCAACTACGACTTTTCAAAGCGAGGTCATTTGGTTCAGGGTCACCATAGGCAGTCCTCATAGTGTGGTACTATCCCCCTTTTTTGGTCGCTCGACAGAAAAAAAGTAGATTTGCAAGCTTATGCAGATGACCTTGTCATCTTGGCAAAGTCCACATCGGAAAGGGTAGCTTGTAATATCCTCCAAAGTACGATGGACGTTGTTAACATTTGATGCCTGAGGGAGCAGATGTCTGACGAACCCAGCAAAAATGTGATAATCTCCTTCACCATGAGCAAAATTGAATGATCTAACGCCACGCCTCAATAGTGAGGTCATTCCATTTGGAACGGAGATGAAATATCTTGGCAATGTACTTGATGAAAAACTCACCTGGAACGCTCACTTGAAAAAAGGTTTACACAAAGCCAGACTATCCCTATGGACTTGTCGAAGGATTCATGGTGGAACTTTTGGTTTGGGTCCCAAACAAATACCTTGGATTCATGTGAAGATTGTCAGACCAATGATCACTTATGATGCTATGCATGGTGGCCAGAGGCTTTAAGAAAATTTCCCAGGCGAAGCTCTCTGGCTTGTCTGGCCATCAGTGGTGCCATCAGTACCACATCACCAGCGGCCATGGAGATCCTGCTAGATCTACCTTCTCTTCATATTTTTATGTGAGAGAGGCTAGGTTGACTGCATATAGACTTGTGCACATCGCCAATTGCACAAATCAATGCAATGCAGAGGGCAACAGACTGTTGGTTGACATTGGAAGTCACAGCTTTCTGGAAATGAACTATGCCTACAACTGTCAACTACAAACTGCCTTGAAAACCACTGTTCCCAAATGTAGGGAACGTGATTCCTTCGGGAGAAGGAAATATTAAAAGCAGATAGTGGTTCACAGATGGATCAAAAATACCTTCCGGTTCTGGTGTAGGTGTTTTCAGTCGCAGATCCAGGACTGAGATATTAACCTGCCTAGGAACCTAAGCGACTGTATTTCAAGCGGAAATTCACGCTACTGAATTTTGTGCGGAGAGTAGAAGAATCTAACCTCATACACAAGTCAATAAAAATATTCTCGAACAGTCAAACGGCGTTGGAATATCTTGGCTTCTACCGAGCAACGTCTAAAATGGTACCAAATTGCTACAAATGACTCTCCTCGATAGGAAGACTCAACAAATGTCTGTGGTCTGACGAATTTTCTGCACTTTGACGAATTCATCGAACACGTTCTCTATTTATGGCTACCAAACAAATAATATACGCAGCGCTTTCAAACTCAAAACATATGCTTTATAGATTGTATTCTTCCCGATACTGTCGTATTTTTTAAACGACTATATTAGGTTATATAAATGAGATACTTACTGAGTATGAAAGCTAAGGGATATACCGCTGCTGTTGCTAGTGAAGAGATGAACGTGAATACGACGAAAGTAATGTACTCAGGAGAGAGAACTTGAAGTGCTCCTGTTAAACTCATCAAGAAAGTGAAGATGATGAATGTTACTTTTCTACCGTACCTGAAAGTGAATGTTTTCAAATCGTATAATGAAACTTCAATTGGTACACTCCCATCAACATGCTTATGGCTATGAAGATAAGTGCTGAAGATGCAATAAGACAAAGGCCTTATTCCGAATACTCTAGAATGTTTTGAATCCACAACACGTTGACAATTTTATATTTGTATGCTTCAGTGTGTTTTTGTGAGACATAGTTCCAATAAAAATACTCACTTGTCCGCCAGAAGTCCACATGTAACCGTTGCAATTATTATTCCGGTAAAATGTGCAGTTCCGACCAATGAAATTTTCCATTGATTTTCTAAGCAGGTAATATTCCACTAGAAAGAGAAAATGTGAATATCAACACCTATAAAATCTTGTTGAGAAAAATAAACTGATTTTTGTATATATGAAAAGTGGCGAAGAATAGGTCTGTTTACTCAAAAACATTTTTAGGTTTATTTGTTGTCAGCAGTTCAATTCCATACCTCAACCTATCAGATCTGCACACCAACTGCCCCTATTAGATCGTTATTCGAATCGGAATATTCTTTTCATTGTACCGCAGTCACCGTTGAGATGCTTCAAAGCTTCCTAAGATGCATCAAGAGCAATGTTTTGGGTTCAGACCAGATATGCCTCAAAATGATCAAAACCATCGATTCTATTTTGTTGAATCGCTACACCTTTCTCATAAAGTCCATCATAACCAATTGCCAATTGGATTGGTTATCCTTTTGCCTGAGTGAAACTCACCACGCCTTCTTGACCTGAGAGCAATTACAATTCTCCTGTGTATCCTCTGGAATTTATACTGAGATATCAGAATAATAACTTACCGACGATCTTTTTGAAACTGTACAGATGAGAATGTGCCCTGTTTAGTACTTCTTTATTGTATCAAAGTATTTGACACTATTTATCACGGGATTTTGTGTGACAAACTTGTCTACTTTGGGTTTTCTAGCAAATCAGTGTCACTCTTAGTAAACTCTGTCAAAAATCGTACTCAAAAAGTTTTTGTGGATGGAGTTGTATTGGATTATCTATCGATATCAAATGGAGTGCCACAAGGATCCATCCTTGGGCCCTTGCTTTTTAGCTTATATATCTGCGATTTTTATCAGTTTGTTAAAAATGCAATATACATCACTATTTTGACGACACGCAGTTATATTTCTTATTTCTCGTGATTCTACCTCTGCCAAGTCATGTATTAATGAAGATCTTCAAACCATCTTTGACATTTCTACAACCCATATGCTCAAGCTGAATACTAATCAATCTGCAATAATGGTTTTTGGACTTAAGAAGAACAGAGGGTTCACCAACTACACTTTTCAAGTCCGCATCGAAAATGAAATACTTTTCTTCGTGACCGAGACGAAAAACTCATGATTCTGGTTTGATCTAGAACTTCGCTTCACTAAACGTGAGAGCTATCTGAAGCAAACTTCTTATAACGTCTTCAGGCTGCTCTTTCCAAATCGTGCCATGTGCTCATCACAAATTTTAAAATGAGACTATGCTAGTCACTGATCATGTCAAAAATTTTTTATTGCGACAGTGTTTATAGACCTGCTTCAAAACATTCGGTTGCTTCTCGTCTACAGCGTATTCAGAATAGCTGTCTCCCTTTTCCGTTTGGTATCTGGAAATATGACCATATATCTTCAGTTATGCAAGAATCAGGATGGTTGAAAGTTTTGAAACTAAGAACACTGCATCCCTTCATCAACACACATGAGGTGTCGATATTATTGATATTGATGCCTATGGAAGCAAGAGTGGATACGAAAAGAAGGAATTATGAATGTTTCAACCGCTTACACTCGGTTATGTTATGTTGGCTGGAGTCCACATGTAGTGGAAATGCTAAACATTCATTTCAGCCTCCACTACTGATTTAAAAATTGTTTATGTTTTAGAGTTTGTGATGAAAAAATTATATGGTTACAATTACGGATAACAAAAAATAGAAAATTTTTAATAGTAAGTATATGGTCAATCTTTTTTGTTTCCTACTAAAGCTGTAAGAACGAGAAATAATCAGAAGAGGAACACTGGATACAGTGTCTTCCATTAGGCACTTCCCATCATTATATTCGAGTAAAACAAAGTGTGTGTCATTGATTTCTTTCATTCGTTTGGAAGACCTATTGCTGCCTTTATATGTGGAATGAATATAATTTCGTTCAAGTATCTGTCACGGATTCGAGGGTATTCGAAACCTCCAATTTTTCATGGCTCTGAAGCATAAATCAGGCTAAAGTTGACCAATGACATACATTATGTTGGCTTTGAGGAGAGCTGTGGTCTGTGTCTCATTTGCATTTTGAGAAAACCCCACAAGGAAAAGTCTAATAGGTTCAAATCGCATGATCTCGGTGGCCAGTTCACATTACCTCCACGTGAGATGATCATGCTCTCAAATCGCTTGTTAGCATCTATACCATCCAATTTAGGCCAAAGGAAGTTGGTAATCATCGACATATAGCTAAGAATGCACACCAAGCAGTAACTTTTTCGATATGCATTAGATGGTTTTGGATCTCATATGGATTGGTATCGTCGACAATTGGGGTCAGTTGCCAACTGCTTCAAAGCCGCTTCAGCGAACACACGTCTGAACAAAATGTGCCCGACATATTTCGATTCTATCACCATCTATGTACATATGTACGAACTTGTCTCAATTCAACTTATCGCGTCGAGTTTTTTTAACAAAACCAAAGAGTGATGGCAGTATTCAATGTGATTACCAACAGAACTGGGTAGTAGTCGCTATCAAACCAGTTGGCTTTTTGATTTAATTCAATTCTGGCGTACATCCTGACTTCTATATGATCCGGCCGATTGGTAGTCAGCGACTGCTAGCCACCCAATTCTGTTGATACATTAAATACTGACATCGTACTATCTTCCCCCTCTGGTGATTAGGGCAAGTACTAAGAATTTCAGTTGACACGAAAATACTACTTTTGAACTTGTATGGGATTTTTATTCTTTGACAAAACGAAAGCAAATCCGTTGAAACACTCTTGTTGTCACGAATTCATGTAATGATGATGTTGATTTTTATATATCTTTGCAATCACTTAGTAGTAAAGCTAAAGCCACTACTACAGAATCAATATCACTCACGTCATTTACAATTGTTCTTTCACTGGTATCAAAAATCCATTCTGTGCAAGTTTCTATGGTGTTTGTGAAAATGTTTTTGGAGCAGGTAGTGGAATTGAGTTCCGATATATTTCTGGGCAGATATCTTGAGCAAGTGTCGCTTTGTACTCCGATCACCTGATTCTCAGAAGATTCCGGTGGAATGGCCCAACTTATCCAGGGTGCATCGTAAGTTGCGGTGTAGGGGTCTTCACATTCAGGTATGAAACATCTATAATTTGTAGAAAATCAGAAAATATTATTAGACTTATCTATGGAAAAATATTTGTTAGAGTTTCGTCAAATGGGTCCATGGTATCCCTTGCCTGTTGTTTTTCAATGGTGTTATAAGGCTCATGCAAAAGTACCTGGACTCCATCAGATATCGCCAAAAAAGCCTTTGAGATACATCCTCTCAAAGACTTTACCTCGTATTATTATAGAAGACACTATGGAAGTGGTCAAAACCTCCCTCTATATTCGTGGTAATTATATGGACCACAGATGAGAGAAGCGGATTTTTCCGAAGATTCAGCGATCCTCAAGAAGGTTTGAAGGGAATAGGTGAAATATATTGCCGTTGATCAACTTTTGTACCAGGAACATGACGGTGATCAAATAAACCTCCCAGCCAGTTAGGTCCTGAGAAATCCCGTCATCGGATCAGCATAACTTCTTGAGCATTATTTGAAGTTATCATCCACCAGGAAAGAAGAAAATTTGATGGATCCTGTTGAGTAGGTAATCGTAATCGATTGAGGCCTAATGGACTCTACTTGACCGGAAAGTGAACTTATAATGATACACTTCCATCCCTTTCTCAAAAATAACGGTAGTAAGGAAGTAGGTGTGTTATAAGTACATAATATAAGTCGTAGGTGACTATATTCGAAAATGAAATATGTCTGATAGAGTAAGTTGTTCGGATAATCGACATAACAACTTTGAAACGAGAAGGTCTCATTCCTCGACAATATTTTATCAAAACTCTTGCAGAATAAACCAAGGTGCCTGTGAGTCAGACTTGGAAACTGGTTTGAATCAGATAGGAAGTTTCAGGGATATACTAGGGTAGAGGGCCCTGTAAACGTCAAAGTGAAGGCTGAACTTGTTACTACTCTCTAATGATAGACATCCTGAAACACACCCTATGCACGTCTTGTGATACCAAGAAAAGAAAGAGTGAGCCAGTTCAAACTCGATCGGTTTATTAGTATGGTTAGATTGTATTAGTGATTCGTTTAATTTATGGAAACAATTGTTATATGGAAGTGGGTTGGCATTCGACTGAAACAAATTTAAATTCCCACTACCAATCATTCTAACCACGATACGTGAGGTTGGATTGATTTTGAAGTGAGTGGATCTATTCAACTCCCTATTGCTGCCCGCAATGATCAGATGTGGCTCACACTTTTTGAAACTCCACCAAAGAAATGCAGGTTCTTGAAGAAGACGATTTCTTCATTTTGTGAATTATCTTTCAGGTTATTTGACAAGAATACCAAACCTGATACGGTCCACAGTGGATCAGTCACAGATTATGTGCTCTCCTTCCAGTTATAGAGGTTGTTCCACACTCTACGAATACCTTCTTCGGGTAAATACGCAACTCAAATGTGTTACTTGGAAAGTATGTTTCTAGCGACGCATTTCAAAGAAACGGCTCCTCATTTCTGCGGGGTACTTACCCAAAGCCATAAGAGACGTTCTCCCGATTTTCACAGGTGAATGTAGCTCTTCTGGAAGGATTCCGGTTAATTGGTCAGTATTGAGGTTATTGAATATTCAAGGTGTGAAATTGCCACCTTCATGACCGCAGCAACCTTCCTATATCAAGTTATCTTCAAGTCAACTCTACCTGACAATACACTAGGTACAGCTATGCACGAATTTTTTGCCTCTGGTTTCGATTAATCATCGTTTGAAAATAGACATTCACGGACCTACTTCTGGTGCTGAAGAATTCGGTAAGAGACATATTCATAAGATATTTTGCTCCTGTGTAGGCAATGAGCCCCTTTCTGGCTGCATCACCCAGACTCTCAGGTTTGTTCAAGAACTGGGAAATTTTTGATCCGATGATATAGGGAAGACTGTACGCCGTTGGAGACCTACACTCAAAGTCAACTCCTCTGTGAACTGAAGGTTCAATTCTTTGGTTACTTCATGGTCCATAGAGGATCTGGAGAGTATTTAGGAAAGGGAGGTCCATCACGACAAAACCCCGATTACCATGACGAGGCTTCCTACGACGAAATGGTGCCTAGTATCCCGTAGGCTCTGTTAGTGACACTGAGTGGGCTCAAAGTCATACATACTATTGGCATAGATACATACATCTCAGGATGAGGCGTCTTTGAGAAGGACTTTTCCTTCCATGGGTGATAGCTCACCCGACACAGCACCAAGAATCGCTCGTTAAGAAGGTTAGACCTAGAACAGTGAATGATGAAAAGCTATCCTGAGGACATGCTTGGTATACAGACTGCCAATATACAGGTAAGAATGCGTGAGAAATGAAAATCTGAGGACTCAATGAAATAAGTGATTCAATATTTTCACATAGCCAGGCTATACTTGGGGTACTGATGAACACAAAAGTAACATATGGTTCTGGGCATGCCAGACATATTTGAAGGAAATGGTTGACGAATATGGGAGTTAGAATATTCCAGATGATGAGCTGAATTATTGTTCACACAACTTGCTAGAAAGACAGTGGCACTGGATGAATTGAAAAAGTCTGAAAAATCTATAAACATTTCCGCCCTATTAGTAATACATTCAGAAATGGAAAGTGCACACCCTACTGAAATTTTGAGGCATATTTTATGACCATTTTTGGTTTTCACTATATTTTTGATATGCTTGTATGTACGATATGTTTGTATACTCGTAATTATTTGAATTTTCAATTGTCCAAATCAAGAATGATGGAAAGAGTAATGTATTCATATGTCATTTAAAGGAGAACTAACCTGTATTTGGGAACTCCGGCTGTGAAAACGTAACTGAAGCTGTTCGAAGCCGCGAAAGTAATTGGCAAACACAGCAGAAGTAAGATACTAATCTGATATATTTCGAATTCTCCAATTTCTTCTAGTATGTCGTCAAGATCATCGATTCCTTTTTTCATCACTCAGGCCCTGAAATGAATGACTAACTGGTTTTGAACTGAAATCCATGGTATTGAATGGCATAAGTCACAATAAATTCATTTGGGTTTCGTGTTTTTGTTTGAGAATCCAATTTATTTGGAATAGTCCTCAAACGGAGTCCCGATTATACAGTTAATTTGTTTCTCAGGAACAATGTAAAAAAATGTAAAAATTGAATGTAAAAATACGACTGGGTGCATTTCTCAACTCCAGAAAAATTTTGTACCGTACAATTACAATTCCCGATCAACCCAATTGTTCCGTCTTTACCTCTCTTTTGAATTCAATTTCATTTCATTATTAATATTTTTCCTACTAGATCGCGTGAACCCCGTATACGTCATTCCGATAAAAACGGCCGGAAGTGTGAGAGAAATAATGAGGCACACGAATGTTCGACAAGCGGCACAAATGATGGATGGGATGACTTGAGAGTAACAATATTGCTCACCGGGAAATGTAACCGGAAACCTACATTATTCGAAACGAGTAGCTGAAATTCTAGAGTTAAGCGCAGTTCTATTCAATTTAAAATATCTGCTCTTTCCATCAACCAAAATAACGCAAAAGGACTGGACTAAGGATTTTAGGACCTAGTGGCACCTATGGTATGATGACTTCGACAATTGCGGAACTAGCCAAACGTTACACCCATGCTCAATCCGTAAAGAGATGGGATGAAATCACAGGATGCAATCTACGCTCAACAGCAGAATTTCTTACTGGCCACTGTTAACTGAGGAAACACCTCCATGAAATGCGGCCAGTGGACACACCTCTATGCAGAATGTGTTAACAGGAAGGCATGTCCTTTGCGAGTGTCCGGAGTTATCTATTTTACAGATACAGTCCACATACATTGATACTCATCACCAATGAATTGAAAAATAAGTGTAGATGATATTCATTTGCAAAATTGAAAACTTCAAAGCTACTAGTTGGAATTTTCACAACAAAAATGAAAAGAAAAACAACACAATTATCGAAAGTAAAATGTTTCTTACTGTACTGTCTCTGACACTCACAGTTTCTATGACTACCGATTGCATTTATTGACTACATTCATCACGATGTCTTCAAAACGCCCAAAAATTGTATTTTTTACTATCGGACGATGATAGAAATAAACAACTACTGAGTTTTTCTTTGGGAAAATTTCCAAAATTGAGTCAGTTCACTTACTCAAGGCACAATATCCCAACAAGAACTATTAAAACAATCTCGGTTTGTTTTGTCCCAGATCAACCTTAACGAGAACTGATGATAAAGAGGATTCGTCTCTTTATCAGCAGCTCAATTTTAATATTTTATCATTTACAATGCATTTTAATGTGAGACAATAATTTCACATACTTTATCGTATCATAAAATGTTTTTATGAAATCATAAGTTTTTCTATTCAGTAACATTGAATTGCGTGAATGATTATCATTGAATTGAGCTTGTTCAAATATTGATCCAAGATGAAATCTGACTATGAAATGTTGTTTCCTATGGCAGAGATGGTTTCAAAAAATTTTCACAAAATTGAAGCAGAAACATAAGCATGAAAATTTTTATCTAATTAGAAATGTGAAGATGTCAATTCGCCAAAATTCTGGTATCGCTTTTATAAATTCAGTTGAGATCTTTCCTAATCGAATGAAGGTCGAAATTGGCAGAATTACTCCAGAAGTTATTCGCAATGTACAAGAGGGACGTGTTCGTAGTGTAGTAACTACGAAAAAAAGGTGAATTGTGGAATTAGATTTCTTAACCAAGACAATTTCGTGAAATCCCATTTAGTTGTTACCACTGTGATAAATGCTCCTTTCTGAATTATTTATTCTATTTAAATCAATTTTGCAGGCTGCTGTCATATCAAGTTTTGGATGTTAGGCGAATCTGAAAGAGGCTTGATTTCGGCCTCCTGCACGAAGAGGTCTTTTTGAATCCCGATCATTTATTATACATACTGTAATGAATCTGAAGCCGACCCTGACCGTTATCTCACCAAACATGACTCACCGCTGGAGGAATACGATCGACGAACCCGCAGCGAAAAGAATGGATTAGTACCGAAACCGCTCGACGTCTCGAGAATGTTTGTCACCAATATAAAAGAACGGTTCCTCGGTCAGAGAGGGAATATGTAGCTGGAAAGTGAATTGTGCGTTCAAAGAAAGGTTAGCAAACAGTGAAGATAAATTAAGCGTTAGTTGCTAAGTGATGTATATAAATTAGTTGTGTTAGTGAAGTATTGTTAAAAATAAATTTGTTTGAGACAGTTAATTCTTTAATTCGTTACAATACTTATAGTTTTCTCTCATAAGATCGTTCCAGTACGATGTCGAATATGCTCTAACTCAATTTCAATCTCAGTTAGAATATTTTTCACTAACTATTCTTTTCTCGATGAATTGACTGGGAAATCTCTAATTTTCGTTGTTTTCTTAACTTCATCTTACTCTACGGAGATGGTATTTTTCTCACTCCAAGAGAAAATGAGAGTCCATGGACAAACAAAAAAAACCTGTGGAATCTTATGAAAGCATGTTAAATTTTATGAAATGAAAGAAAATTTTACTGTGTTATTTACTATTAATTTCCCGTCTTAAACAATTACAAACGCAACAACTCAGTACAAAATACTTTCAGTTTTACTTTTTCGTTGGGGAGAGTAGTGTATAACCTTAAATTTGTGTAATTTCAATTGTTATCTGAACTCTGAAAGGTGAAGTGCAATAAACCCATGAGACTACAGTATTTTTTGGAAACGTCAAAATCTTCATCCAAGTGGTTGATGAAAAGCATCATCATTACTTCAGAACACACGTTTGACAAAACACTCAACCGAATTGCTACCTTCAACTATTTTACTGAATATTTCAATGAATCAATCTTAGAATTCATGCGTGGAACGAATTGGCAATGGGAGCCGCTGTAATTGACAAATTTCTTGATTACATATTCCGCACAAGATTATTTAGAGTGACGCATGGCATTGAAATGAAATTAGTGATATCACCAAAAATGAATAATTCTCTTCTTTCTAACGCAAAACAAAGAGTGGAGATCTTCTCCCATTCTACCCACCAAATTAAATACACATGGTATACAGGACGTTACATATCCTTGAGAATTTAATGATCCATATTTGAAAAGTTGGCCCATTAATTTTATTCATACTTCATTGTGATATTTTTGCTGAACAACTCACAAAAAAGTTTTGAACAGGTAAGATTATTTTTGTTCATTGCGCAGTCGAATTTTCTACACCGCCAAAATGTATGGACTGTTCGGTAACTTAGATGCTCTGAGAATGGCTTCAAGTCGAACAGCAGATAAGGCAAATAAAAAAGTTTGGAACTGATTCAACATTGATATACCTTTATTTCAAAAATTATAACAAAATATCAATAATTATAGTTATGGGGATAGAAACTTATAGTCAGTTACAAATATTTTTTAACTTTGAGATCTTATGTGTGTTATATTTTTTCAGTATTCTGATTCATTTTCCGGTCCTAATCAGATGAGCAGTTCAAGATATCGATCCAATATTTCCAAAATATTACGTGGCGGTTACAGCAACATTAAGAGAATATATGCCAACAGAAGGTTAATTATTTTAAATTGCGACTGTACTGTACTGCTTTTGTAGAGCTGTAACTATCTTGGTCTATACTGAGAAGTGTTGAAAAGGGGGACAGTATTTCTGGAAATTTCTATAAATGGCGTTCCAATGAGAGCTATTAATTTGGTAACCCTTTTCAGCACTTATAATTGAATTTCTATACAAAAATAAATAACTGACATTTGCCCTTGCCTCGGCAAATCAAAAGCTAAACTGTATTCATACAACAAACAAAGTAACCCAAAAAATTTGGCTTTGAAATGTACTGTTTTGGGAAGTCTCGATTATCTTTTATATTCATGGATTGTGATAATTTGTTTTTTCAATGGCTATTCGTGATACTTTTATGTTTTCTTTTTTTCTTATCCCATGCATCTTCATTGAAATTCAAATTACATGTATAATACTTGGAAATGAGATGTAAAATCTGTCTTGAATTTTTTGATATGCAGATTATGATAAAAAATGGCGAATAAATTCATGAATGAAATCGTTTGGTATATTTTTTCAGTATCATGAATAAAGTGGGAGCTTTCGATGAAAATGAAAAAATTGAACGCATCAATAAAAGTCAGCAATTCAATGTGGTGAGGATACGAATTAAATTACAATAATTCACTTATAACACTTTGTATTTGTTTATTGTATCACTTTAAAACTGACTGTGTAGGCCGAAACTGAAGTAACTTTAGTTTCAAATACAAAGTATTATGAAAACATGTGCCGTTTTATCGAAACCACCAACTATTTGTAGTTTTGTATGATTTTTGCACGCTTTATATTAGTTTCACCTGTATGCATGTATTTATGTATGCTTGTAACTTCGGGTAATGTAAGTTCGGGATCTGTATTTGACACAATTACCGACATTATTGCGTGATCTATTCGCGGGCAGATGGCGCTGTAGTAACCTCCTTGATATATCGACATCATTGCTTGATCATTCGCGGGAAGATGGCGGTGTACGAAAATATCAATGGTCATTTTTCTGAACAATATACGGCTGATTGATCCCAAAGTTTAGATTAAATAAATATAGTTTAAAGAAACTGAAAAATACGCTTTTATAGCATACGAAACGAAACGAAAGGTTCGAAACAGTGCATCATGAATATTTATTACCTGTTCTGAAAATCTACAGAAACCAGAACCTGTATAAACTACCAGACGAAACAATTGTTTTTGGTTGAATTTTCAATTGGTACAAAACAAAATATCATTTCTACACACCCATTTTCAATGATTCGAAAATATCGGCGACTAGTATATTGTTTTGAATCTCATTTATTATTCACAATCTCTCACTAATTGATTTAAAGATTCACATGACTACATGGTCAATGAATAATAGTTGTTATCAATTTCATGGTTTTCAAATCACGTATAAAAGGACTAATGACAAGTTATTAATATCTAGGCGCAAGTTGACTTGAGGAACAATGTTTGAATTATATGAAGATGATATTTCGTTTTTCATTTTGACTGCTTTATTCGTTATCTATTTTTTTATAAAAATACCTCGATTTTTCCGCAGATTTTTTTTCCGTGATCGGAAAGTTCTGCAGGAATGAAAGTAGACTCATTGTTATCATTATCAAAATTCGTGCTTCAATTGAATCAGATGTTCAAATCATCTCAAGAAAAAAATTAATATCACATTTCACTTCCACATTGCGAACAATTTAGATCTATTGTAGATAATTTTTACTCACCAGAAAAAAATGCTGTCTCCCGACTCGCGTTTCGACAACCACGTTCATTTGGAGATGACTAAAACCTATTCCTCACAAGCTATGTCAATATTTTAATATGCATTTACACGAATCTCAACCTCGCATAATGTAAACATTAAATTCAATCGTAGTATTTTGTAATTGTCCTATTATTTTTGCTACCTAACTGATACCTAATCTTTCCATTTTCTACTTGTAATCACATACTAATGTGCACAACGAACTACCAGAAATAGAATTTTATTATTTTTCATTGCTCTCACATTGCATTTTTCGATTTCCAAACGGTCTCAAAAATTTTGAGGATTTCTCGCCCATTCCAAACTTCTCTGGTCTATGACAATATGCGAAACATGTTCCGTGTAGCCTGCTCAGTTTGACCAATACATTTCTTATCACATTATCTTATCTATTTTTGCTCGAAGGGAAAGTGACTAGTTTTTTGACAAGGAAATTTAGTCATTCCATTTTTTGTTGTAGACAATGGTAGTAGCTGTCAGGGACATATATCTGAAAGTGCTAGAAGGATTCTTTCAATACATCTATGAATGATCTGGAATCATTTGGCCAATTCGTTTTCAAAACTCCATTAGATTATATTGTCTATTCATATTCACGTAGACAAAGAAATAATTATCACGTGACTATTTGAAAGGATCAGTGTTTATCAAAAATAAATGGCTGCCAGCACTCAAACTCACTTGTTGACTGAGAAAAACAGAGCACACCTTACTCCATTAAGTTTATGGCGGTACTGTCACAAACAGATAGGATCCTTTATCTCTTTTTCACGTATCTGTTCAAAAAAATCATTTTGTTAGACAAAAGTATCATTCCAAATAGACTTTCTAAAGATTCTTCGAGGACTCCTCGAATTCTCAACAACCTATGAATATTACTGAAGTTTTTCCCAACACTAAACCGTTTTTTAACACCCCGATACGTGTTTTGATCACCAAGTGATCATCTTCAACAGGAATATCAAAATGGTATTGGGAAAAAACTCCAGTAACATTCATTACTACACCAAAGGTTCCAAAATCATCTGAAGAAATGAACTTTATACGTTCAAGATAGTCTCGAATATACCTACACAGTAGGTTAAATGGACTGACGCCTATCAGAAAACAACTACTTCCCTGGCTAATACCACGAAGGTTGTTGGATTATATCAGACAGGCGTCAGTGCAGGAATATTCACAGAAAATTTTGTGCATGTGCAATTGGCAATACAACTGAGAGAGTCGACCTTCAATTTTGAAACGGGCACATTTGCAGA
>WOGP01000123.1:22134-35760 GCA_015342065.1 Leptinotarsa undecemlineata
GCAAGATAGTGACCATCATCGACCTAAAGTCAATGATATTACATAATTGAAAATCGGAATTCTTTTCAGAGTATTTCATTCCTCTTCCTAAAGTGGAGTGAAACAACAAAATGTCTCTCCATCTAGTGGAGGAGGTACTAACCAATTGCATATACGGTTTCTGATTCTGATAGGCTCAGTCCATTTAACCTACTGTGTAGGTATATTCGAAACTCGCTTGAACGTTTAAAGGTTCATTTCTTTAGATTTGTTTACTGGCAGTCTTCAAATATAGTCCACTGACTAAGTTTTTCTTCCTTATTCAGAGGAATCGAGCAAATTACGGATATGCAGTTGGTAAGTACCTCGTCCACTAGATGGAGTGACATTTTGTCGTTTCACTCCAACTCAAGAAGAGGAATGAAAAACTCCGAAAGAATTCCGATTTTCAATTACAGAATAACATTGTTTAGGTCGATGATGACCACTATCTTGCACTGATGAGTGGCTAATGAACCAGAAACCGGTCTGCAGTGTGCCCGTTCCAAAATTGAAGGTCGAGTCTTTCAGTTGTATTGCCAATTGCATATGCAGAAAATATTCTGTGAAGATTACTGCACTGACGTCTGTCGGATATAATCCAATGCTCTTCGTGGTATTAGCCAGGGAAATAGTTGTTTTCTGATAGGCGTCGGTCCATTTAACCTACTGTGTAGGTATATTCGAGACTGGCTTGAACGTTTAAAGTTCATTTCTTTAGATTTGTCTACTGCCAGTTTTCAAGCATAGCCCACTGACTAATAAGAAAGGTTCCAAACTCAACAACCTATGTTGAATTACCCATCCATAATTTTGTAAAAAGTCTGTGTTCTTTATTCAGTGATATGAAATGTTCAATTTCAATAGAAATTTGAAGTGATTTGAAAACTAGTTCATGTCCTTGAATGGGCATTAAAAATGGCACGGTATTGATCGTTAACGATTGTTGTACATGAGGATAATGCTGGAAATGTTTATGTTATTTCTGAATTGTTTTTTCGCAGAAAGAGACAAATAAAGAGCAAGTTTGCAATGACTAGTAAATACATTTCTTGGTTATCTTTATTGTTACTCAGAAAAAGTGTCAGAGTGCATTTGTCGTTTGAGTTGGCGGTGAGTAAATTCACCTGGATGAATGTGTTTTCTACGTCTATAATAGTGAAGCAAAGACATATTCTATAAGACTATAAGAAAGTCGCGAATTCAACAAAACATGCTATTCATTAGGTTACATTTGTGATGTTTCGTTACTGGTTTCTGGATCTTGGGCAGGAAAGGTGTACAATTGTCCAGTTGGAATGACTACCTCTTGATTTGGTTCTTGATTCTCTATATAAATATAATTATGAGTACTGAAAAGTGTTACCAAATCAAAGTTATTCGGACTCTATCTACAAATGGAAAAAGCAGATGTCTGTCAACCCCTGCAAAACTGTGAAAATCCCCTTCACCAGGAGGAGAAAATTGGATGATCTAACGCCACTTTCCCCCAATGGTGAGATCATTCCATTTGGAACGGAGGTGTGTTGGTTGACACTGGAAGTCACAGCATTCAGGAAATGACCTAGGAATGTATGCCTCCAACTGTCAACATCGAACTGCCTTATGAAGTATCTACTGTTTCCTAATAGAGAGGACTGTATTAAAAACACCTTACGGTTCTGGTGCAGGTGTTTTCAGTCTCAAACCAAGGACAGAGATATCAACCTGCCTAAGAGCCTATGCGACTTTATTTCAAGCACAAATTCACGCTATCGAATTGTGAGCGGAGAGATTGGAATAATCCAACCTCATACACAAGTCAATAAAAATATTCTCGGACAAACAAACAGCGTTGGAAGCTCTTGGTTCCTACCGATAAACTTTGAACCTGGTAGCGAATTGCCAAAAACGACTCTGTTCGATAAAAAGACTTAACCGATTATCACTGGTCTGAATTCCCAGCCATATTAACCTGGAAAGGAATGAGGCTGCTGACTCCGTTGCAAAGCAGTTTCATCGGATCAGAACCTGTCATTGTCATCGCTTTAGGCTTTGCCAAAGATTCAACATCTGGATGTTAGAAAGATTCGTGGACTTGTGGCAGAATCTTCCAGAATTGGCTCACTTCGAGGCGTTTATTCACCTTTCGAAGCTTGATACTAAAAAGTTGTTGGGCAACAGTAGGAATGAACTACGATTTTCCATTGGCCTGCTTACAGATCACTGTCATTTGAATCATCATATGTAAAGAACTGTCGAACTTTCGGAAGACAGTGTGTGTTGCCTTCGTTTGGAAAATGATGGAACAGTAGAGCACTAACTTTGTGCCTGCCCCACTGGAAACGAAATCAGGTTTTTAGAATTTGGTAGAACCGTACTCTTACTATATGACCTGAAAGATCACCCACCATACAAACTTATTGGCTTCGTTAAGAAGCTGGGTTCAATTAGTCGAGTGTGAATAGGTGTGAGCCACAATAAACCCTTGCGGTTTTCGATGAAGGGTCGAATAGACCCACTTACTTTGGACCTAACCCAACCTAACCTACAGAAGTTTCTAGAAAGGTTGTATACCTCTTTAACACTTGTCACTCTAGACCAACTCAAATACACTGATAGAAGACACTTCAAGCATACCAACACAACAAGAAACAGGGTTGACTTCAGAATTTTCACAGGGTTTTGCGTCCCCAACCTTGAAATGAATGAATAGTGACATTATTTTGAAATTGTCTACTCTTTCCACTGAGGGCCCTAATAGGAATTATAGGGCCTTACCCGAGGGTTTCATGCACTAAATCTCAAAACTTCTGATCGAAATCTCATTTCCAGAAACTAAAGACTTTTGTTTTCCACTCCTCCAAATAGATTTATCTGATTCTTGTGATCTAGAACTCCGACAGTCTTCAGAATTATCCACCTCAGTCCGCCAGACAACTTCAAGACGATCTCCTTGTTGTGTCCAATCCATTCATGTTTTTATGCTAATAGTGGTTTTTATGTTTTTTGTGATCGAATATGCTCTTCATGATTTTGCTATCCAACGTTTTGGCCTTTATAGGATTCTGATGATTTTATGTGGCAGAACACATTTCCATTGATACTTTTGTGAGCTACACGTTTTCATGTTCAGATTCACTATCCAACGTTTCATCTTCTGGCAATCATCGTCAACTTTTGTTTCTATTATGGGCGCCATATTGTTTTTTTATATAGAAAAATAGTGATTCCCATCTCATTTCATTGATGTATAATTTAATATAATATGTATAATATAATTAAAAAAAAGTTGATGATGATTGCCAGTAGACGAAACGTTGGATAGTATATCGGAACATGAAAACGTGTAGCTGGAAAAGAGTATCAATGAATATGTGTTTTTGGTTTTGAGCTGTGCTTTGAAATAACGCTAGATAAAAATGAAAACGAAAATTCCGAATTTCAGTTTTTTCCGGATATCTCCGGAAATATTCGGAATTTAACAAGTTTCAAAACAGTATTTTGACAACCACAATAAAGCAACTTTGTCCCAATACAAGCTTCGACGTATCTCCTGTAGTTTAAGAGATACCAATGCTTGGGTTCGAATTTGAATTACCTTGTATAAGGCGCACAGTATAATTTTTTCAGTTGACTGTGTCAGTTACCTTCATAATAATTGTATATGGTTATTATTATGATCTCAGTTTTCGTCAATATCGTAAAAATAATGTACACAGTTTATACATCTTGTAAAAATTCTAATTGAATTTCTGATTATCATTTTTGCGAGAACTCTAGTCTTATCAACAAGTTCAAAAACATGAAAAATAGAGATAAAGGTACTAAAAATATGAGTAACAATTGAATAACTTTTAGAAAAATTGTGATACAACTTTTTTTTCTAGGGGACTCGATTCATTCAAATGTTAAGAAGATACTAGAAGTTTTTCAAATTCCATTTCATGTTATGAAAAAATTATTTCTTTTGATAAACTCTCTTTAGCGGCAGTGCGCGCATGCCGTAACAGCTGCGCGGAACCCTATTTTCAAAGTCAAATTAAAATTATGATTAATAGAGATAGAGTTTCGGGAGTTGAGACTTTTTATCGGAAATTTCCTCCTCTCTAACGAGCTTTTTCCAAAATTGCTTGAGTAATAATGTTTTTTTTGGTTACTAACGAAAAACTAAATACGATTTTCTAAATTTTTTTTAAGACCTTCATCTCTATTTTGAACTTGTTGATTAGAATACTCATCATAAGTGGAAATTAAAACGTCTTTGCTTTTGAAAAAACGGATAAGTTGATTTTCTAGACATCAAAAAATGGAATGTTTTCCTGATACTTCAAGAAATTCTTATCTATAACGATGTATTTTAGACTCCAAGCCATATGATTCATAACAATTCATTATGTTCAAGTTCCTGGAAAATTATTTACATGGTTGATTCATGTTATATATTCCAATAGCTACCATACAACATTCATGATATGACATGGAAACAAATATTTCACCTGTTTTGAGTAGATACATTGTTAATTAATAGGTATTCTGGAAAGGATATAATATCAATACGATATAAGAAAGTCATTATAAAAATTGGGTAATTATTTGAAGAAGTATATAACCGATACTTCACCTTCGAGTTTGCAGAATTTACATCGAACCTTGTTTATCAGTTCATACACGAGTTTATCATAGGTTTGAATCACGGAAGAATTGTTAGAAGCATTGAACGTTTCATTTGTAATTACCTTTGATAACGACCATTCTCATTGTTTGGGTATAAATTTATTTACAGTTCGCACAGATCCATACGTGTTTTTATGGAGTCAAGAATGATTTCACGAATCATAGAACTCTCTTTAGTCATTGTTTTAGTTGCAGCAAGTGACAATGAGTATTGTCAGTTTTCTTGTAATGGAACGACGCATACCGTATGTAACAGAGAAAAAGAGGTGAGATTTCATTTATTATCTTTTTATAAACTCCGTAACTGGGGAAATTTAGCAAATTTTTTTGATGATTTCTATTTCCGCTAATGCGACGAATTGGAGGTGATCGAACAAAGAATTCTTCTGGTGTCCAACCTCATGTAATGATTTTTCGAAAGACGTTAGACGCCTTTTAAATGTAGAAAGCAGTAATTCTTCGCTGTTCACGTTTGCTCAACAGTATCATGCTTTCGGTCATTAACTTCAATTTTTCTACCATTACATTGAAGGTTTGTTACCAAGTGAAATATATTTTTGAATCCCTAGTTCAGTTTTGTACAAGAAAGTTTTATCTGTAATATGACGATTTTGAGACAAGGTATCAAAACCATTGTATTGTCCAAAAATTATGGAAGAACTGTATTAAAGTCAATTTCACTCCAGCTTTTGATTCAATACACAATAAACCTAGTTGCCAGGAAATATGTCACCTGCTTTTTATATCTGACAACCCTACTATCCTATTTAATATTATAGATGCCAATGTAAGTTTGTTTGTTACGTTTCCACGCGGAATCTACTCAACCGATCATCATGAAGTTTTGTACACATGTTCTTGGAGGTATTTGAAGTAACATAGGATAATTTTTATGTAAAAAATATTTTTTATGTAAGATGAAAAAATTTTTCGTCAAAAACATCTCAAAATCTAGCTACTTTAACGTCATCTAGCATTCCAGTAATGAAGTTAGGTTGGGTTAGATTATGTTAGGTTAGGTTATGTTAGGTTAGGGTAGATTAGGTTAGGCTAGGTTAGGTTGGGTTAGGTTAGGAAAAACTTATAACATAGTCTACAAAAACATCAATCTTCAATTAATCTTTTCAAATTGTGATAATTCAAAATTATCTATTTTTGTTAGGTCTTATAAATGTATATCATTCAAATGTATTCGCTTTTGGATCATCTTTCTCATTATTACGTTTTTGAACAGCATAACCGACGGAAATAGAAAGCAGCTGGTCGCATTTATCACCAGATATATCCAAATTGTGTCTCTTGCTCGATAGTGAAACCTTTTCCAGTCAAAATCTCAGTCTTTTGAAATCTAGTAGTATCTGGACAAGAGAATCTGAAGGAAAATATAAAAAAATTGAACTAGTGGTGGAACCAAAAATTAAAGAATTTCACGAAATAAGTATGGGAGATGAGATACCATGACAGAAATCAGTAATATGGCAAATTTAAAAAAAGAAGAGAAATTGGCTCTTTCAAAGCAATATGTGTACGGTATATGCTATGAAAGAGCTGGGTTCCTCTTTACAAAAAAAAACAGTTTTGAGCAAATTAAAATCACTTAATAAACTATTTATCAGTTATATAAATTTTATCAATCTGTAAAATTGCTCATTTCTGTGAAAATCAGTTATTTATCAGTCTTAAATCAAAATCCACTCGTTCATAGAGAGGTTGACTACAATGAGGTGGAAAAATCAGCAGAAGTAACTTGTTCAATTCGTTTTGACCCTTTTTCAGCGATGATTTTAGGAGGAGCTGAAACAGTGCTGCATCCTGCAGAAGACTCTTTCAAAGCCTATACAAGTGGCTCTCTCGAAACATTTTGTCATTTAAGTTGTAACCTCAAAATACAGCTATTTCGCGTAAACATTATGACATCAATAATATCGTGAAATAAGCTAAATATATGCCTAACAATAAAACATATCAATTTTATTAACTCATGTTATATTTGGGAGAAGCTGCTCACTGAACCAGGTTTCGAAAAAAGCCGCCAGTTATATCTTCGTGGTAATCAGCAGACGAATCTTTTATATTTTTGGCCGACTGAAGCGAAGCGTTAGGTACGAATCCACTTTTACTCCCAGCATGCAAAATTATAACACGTTCTCCCCTTGAAGAAGGTGTTTTCAAAGCACAATACTTGGTTTCATCTACCCAGCCATATTTGACGACATCATGGGCATATGTCTGCTGGATTCTCGGTAGCTTTTCATTAGCCTCAAATATTCTTGTCGGAGTTGAACAATGCGTGTCGATTCCATTATGACCATCCGATTGTTCATTTTTTATATTTGAAACCACAAGACACCTCGTAGAGTTTCTAAAGACTTTTAATCGTAATCGGTATAATTTGCTTCTTTTGAAGATGTTAACCTTGTTAGCGAAACGCGCCTCGAGTGCAAAAATATCAGTTTGGTGTTAGGAAAATTGATCTTTAAAAAAAGTATTCAAAAATCGGTTTCTAAAACCACTCACTATCTCACCTAACCCCACGAACACACGGTACTGATAAAGAAATATTGTGAAAGGGACAAAAAAATTGTTATTTAGCCAGTCCAGCTAGCCGAGCCTTTTCTCCTCAACGACGTTCGATAGCACGTTTACTAACTATCTGGGCGACTAGGGGCCATAGGCAAGAAATGTTTATGACTGTAATCTTTTTTTTTGCCGTTCCAATTGGGAATAGATAGACTATACGAAAGAAATTGAAAAGGGGGTATTTTTAGGAGAGATTAGGTTTTGGGAAAAAAATTTTTGGATTCCTACTTTATCATCAAACAAAATTGTAGAGCGAAAAGAAAGTTAAGAAAGAAATAATTTCATTAGAAACTCCCAATGTTAAGATCATACTAAGATTTTGTTTCAGATAGAAACGGGAAACCTACTTTCAGACACGCACTTCGAATTACAATTTCATATTTGTGATGGAATTCAAACAGATATCATTCATAGGAACGCTACATAAGGTAATATATGGAAAAATACCGACATGAAATTTCAATTACATAGAATAAAATCACAATCTGATATACTTTGAAGTTACACATTCTGATGTATTTTGAAAACAATTGCATTTCTCTCTTCATTGAAAAAAATCAATTGAACAAGATTTTTCATGATAAAACTCGTTTCAGATAATGCGGATTTCGTTCTACAATGAAGAATAATAACGATAATTGATAAATTACCTACTGATTTTTTATACCTAATAGTCCAGAACCACGATGGTCAATGAAGCGAAAATCTCTAGCCTATTTGTTTTGAGGATAAAACACACGCACTACAGGAAAATCCTTAAGGCGCTCTAAGAGCGGTGTCTGTGCGAAATTAGCGATTTACGTTGAATCATAAATGGGATTGGTAATCAATGTTCAAAAAATCTACCCGACCACCACTTTTTTTGTCACCGCACAATTTTGATCAATAACTCGTTTGCTTGCTGGAATTTATGACAACTGTGCTATGGATTCTTTTAGTCTAATCAACAAATTCAAAAACATAAAAAATAGAGATAAAGGTCCTAAAAATGTAAAACACTTATTCGACGTACCTCCTTGTTTTTTAGTATTTGATCAAAGCCTTTTGCTAGAATATTTTTTTGTATGAATCCTTTGAATTTCAAAATTATTAAGACTCAACCTGCATAACTGAATTTTTCTGAACTTAACGTCAAATATCGTATAGAAGCAGAGGACACCATTTCGAACTCTTGTTTGAAACAATAGGACACTAATTTCATTCTTTTCATTATATAAATTACCACGATTGAGTCAAAACTATAAAGTTTTGCTCACAAGAAGTAGAACAGATAAGAAAACAGACATTCTTTCAAGTAAAAATTTACTATCGAATCAAATGTACTTGAATTTTGTGCATGTTCATTTTCACCTATTTTTATATGTTCTGATAGTAAATTACAACTACCTGCAAATATAACTTCAGTTAGTGAATGATTGGAGTAATTTTGATATTTATGTTTTCGAAATTTTCTATTTCCATATACTTTCGAAAATATCTAATGTTTCATGTCATGTTCTGGTCTTAACTGTTTCAGCAATGTCCATTTGTTGTAAAACCTCTCTCCAAGATGTGTTGACCAATATACAACTTTTTTAAGCTTACGAAATCGGACATTTCCTGTGGCCCTTGAATCGGGTGTCAGTAGTTCGTCAAATCTGACCTACATACTTTTGACGCCGTCTTCAGAGATTTTTTTCAGGTTGTACAATGGAAGACAGTGAGCCGCTTTGAAAGTTTTTTTTTTGTCGATGAACATTGACTCAAAACATCCAGGCGTATATTTTTCTCCATGTCGTAATTTTTTCGTTCGAGCAGAACTTACCAAAGCACTAAGTCAACGTGGGACTGAGACAATAGTGGAATAATATCAATGATGATGACTCGGGTCAAGTGACAGCCTGTTGAGGAAAAACTCTGAAGTCATTGACTTTCACTCATTGACTGTCATTCAAATGTTTTTGACAAAATCATCAGCAAACTATGCAGAACAGCGGAGTTTCACGGCTGCTACTTTCGAGCTCCATTTCCTACGTACCACAACACAGTGAACGTGATATCAGACACGAATTTGGAAATGAATGATGACTAGCAATCGTTTGAATTCCTCGCATATATGGGTCAAGCGTGAAATGAGCGAAAGAAATGTTGCATGCTTGAGATTTTCACCAGAGATTAAATAACGACATCCTTATAACTGTTCAGATACTCAATTAAGAAGGTTGTGGGTTGTAGGTGAGAACACTTCAATAAATATAGATATCATGTCACAAGTGATAATTACGCCTTCGGTGAAATCACGATTAAGCTCTTCAGTAAGTTTGGGTGAGAGAAATGCCTCTAGCAGTTATCGTTCTATGTGACAGGCAATTGATTGTGAATGAGTTTGTCTACTGTCGATGTGAATGAACCAAAAGAAATTTTCTGGTAAAATAATCATCTCGGAAGGTACAAAGTTGTGTCCCACCTTATTTTACCGCGATTTCTAATAATGACATCCAAATGTTATTCTAATCAACACAGGAATTGTGTTTATGAATATATTATGTGTGCAACTTTGAACAATCACGAAAAATAATTGAAGGAAAAATATGATAATCGTGTTATTCGCACTACAAATTCAAATAGTAATATCACATTTTGTTTCTAAGTCTCAAGTGATTTTCCAATATATTGAAACACATAATATTGTTTAATATTTCATATTCGAAAAATTGATGGATGTAGCCGTTACTAACGTGGTAGGAAATTATAATGAAGAAAAGAGAAATGAAACTTTCTATGTTTTTTACCACTTTTATTTCGTGTTCAGCCTATGGTTTTTGGAAATTTCTACCACGTTGTCCCACATAAACACTATTACACTCCGGACACTTAAGCCTATAAACTCCAGATTTCTCCAGCTTGTCCACCTTATCGTTGAAAAGGAAATCATATAACCTGGCATGAGGTCCACATTGTTTTTTCTGAACAAACCCGCAATAAACTCTCTTCTTTTAGCAAAATATGTTAGAGTTGCCCATTTCTTGATTTATGACTGTTTGATCTGAGGATATATTAATCTGTAAGTGAATTTTTGGCTTTGTTTTCTGAGTAACTTCTGGGTTGTAACTGTAATCTCTCTTCTTTTAGCAAAATATGTTACAGTTACCATTTTTTGATTTATGATTGTTCGATTTATGGGTTTATTTATCTGTAAGTGAATTTGTGGCTTTAGTAACTTCTGGATTGTAACTGCTTTGAAACCATTATTATGTCCTACCTGTGTAATTATTTTAATTTCTCTATCTTGATTGTCAGCAGATAAAGGTAGTCAGAATGCTCTGTGCAACATTGAATTGTAGGCTGCTAATTTATGACTGTTGGGATAGATAGAATCACTTTTTGGTATAGTTAGGTTTTCTTAAAACATTGAACTCAAATTTATTCAGATTGTGTATAATAGCCAGGTCTAAGAAATATGTGGAATGTTGTGGAATTGGTGCGGTGGTAGTGCGCCCGACTCACGATCAGAAGATCGTGGGTTCGATTCCTACTTCGACCAGATATTTTTCTCGAGAGAATTTATCTGGTTGAAGCTGGGATGATTCTGCAACCGTGTTAGGAATCACACGTTAAAAGGTAAGACCTCGTTAGTTCCTAGCTCGCACAAGTTTCTCAACTTCTGAGAGTTGTCGTTCATATGGGGGCGGCAGCTGATTAACGGAAAAACAGATTTTTAACAGATTTAAACAGATATCTGTTGCTCTATCTCTGTTTTGCGTGTGAACTGACGATATTCTCACCTGTTTCAGAGGTACTACACGAGAGATGAACCAATTTATGATATTCACGAGTAATCTCAATAGCAACATTCAGTTCACTCCTGAAACAGATATAGAGAAACAGATAAACTTTTTAGACCTGACCATTATACACGATCAGAATAAATTTGAGTTCAATGTTTTCAGAAAACCTAGCTATATAGACAAGTGATTCTCTCCATCCAGACAGTCATAAATTAGCAGCCTACAATTCAATGTTGTACAGATAGGCCATAATAAAGTTTTCAACGCAAATATAGTCCAGAAGTTAGAAAACAAAACCGTAAATTCACTTGTAGATTAATATACCCTCAAGTCAAACAACCAGAAATCAAGAAAAAAGTGGCATTCAGATCACATGCCAGATTATCTGATTTCATTTTCAATGCCAAAGATAAGGTGGACACGTTTGAGAAATCTTGAGTTTATAAGCTTAAGTGTCCGGAGAGTAATAGTGTTCATGTGGGGCAATGTGGTCGAAATTTCCAAAAATGGTATGCTGAACATGAAAGGTCCTTCAGACTAGGAAAAAAAGATTTGACATTTTCAAACCATTCCTTGGACTGCAACCACAAGTTCCCGAATCTAAACGATACGAAAATATGGCACTATGCAATTATTTACAATTCTTGGAAATTCACAAGCATAAAAGTTTCGGGTGCTACGTGTTAAATGATCAAATCAATTTAGTTCACTCACAGGTTTTCAAATTAACACATTTGCATTGTAATTTGTAAATTCAGGTACTCAATTAAACTAAGTACCTTTTATTACATAGGGTTGTTATATAAAGGCTGCTGTAATGAACCATTGTTAGTTTAATGTATAAGTTTGAAAATGTCCTTATAGGACACAACTGAAGTAACGTTAGTTACTGATAAAAGTGCCAAAAAATTTCAATTCTCATTTCGTCATTATTTCAAATTAATTTTTTCCTAATACGTATCAACCCTTTATGCCTATGCATTTCCCTGTTATTCTGAAAAACAGTGTCAAAAATACACATTACTTACATCTTGAAACTTCAGCATCTGAAATTTCAATCGAAATGTCTAAAAGATTGTGAAGATCTTCATATTTTTTTAACAGAGAATAATCATATTGCGTCAAATCAAAATTTAGAGACTGCGAAATAATTAATCTTTAAGGAACTTTGCGTTATTTTCCCACTTGAAAAATACAAAGAAACACCCTTGAAGTAAAAACGGCGCATTCGCCAACAATTCGACGATTCCTTGCAAGGGTGTTTCTCCACCATTTATCAAATTTACATTTCGAAAGATACCATCCAGAGATTTTTCGTTAAATAATAATAATGAAGATGTTTATGCCAATATAAAACATAGCTAGAGATGGCAAAAAAGAGGCTTACATAAATACTGTACATGTAACGAATAAGAATAATACATAAAAAATCGGATGAGACCAATACAAATCCACAGAAAAAATAGGTACACAGAATATAATAAAAAACTTCTGATATAGAGGAATATTTTTCGAGAATGCCTTTGCAGTGAAATCATTCAGTAGCTTATACATATACCGTTTTTTATCGAAAAAGGATAACGGTTTTACTTCTTTTGTTGTTCGTCAGACAATTATAGATGACTTCTTATTAAATAATGTTTAAATCTATTTGAATTAATATTGTTCTCCAAGTCTATTCCAACCTTTCCACCTTATGATTTTGTCAAACAGCACAGATTTGCACAGAAACTTGGATTTGGGTTTTACTCACCCTCTAATTTAACCGGGGGTTGTGTTTTCCTGTGGTGGAAAATTCTTCATTGAAAATTAATTCACGAGTCGATAGACTAACTGATTTTAAGCAAAATAAGATGAAACGTTTTTATCTTTTCTGACAATCAAACCGTAAGTGCGATAGACGAATTTAACATTAAAATTAATGTAATTATTAAAGTTAGTTGATATTCAAAATAGGCACCTAGATCCATGATAGTTTTAGCTCTATGTAAGATAGTTTCATCGATGCTGTATGCAAATTGTATTCTATTGAATTTTATGGTGAATGATACAATTTTGCATTTGGAAATGTTTACATTGGGATGGTTTTTGCGGTGTTCAACTGCTGTTGCAATCAATCTATATCAATAATAGATACGTATAACTTCAAATCTCCCGCAAACATTAATCTATTGCAGTATTATGTGTTGCATAAATCACTTACGAAAAGTAAAAAAAGTAATGGTCCAAGATTAGATCCTTGAGGAAGCAGAACGAATATTTGCAGAGAAACCATTATAATGATCATAATCATGATCAGGATATGATTTTCAAGATTAAATATAGATTTCATTGAAACCCATATCAGACAGTTTATGAATGAGAACCCCATGACTAATTTTATCGAAAACTCCGTTATGTTAAAATTTCTGAATTCAGAAGAATTAGTAGTGCCGCCCTGTAGGTTCGTTATTTTCTCACAATATTGTTGGGATGGTGGGTTGTCTAGTAAGCAGGAGTAAATTAAACCGAAGAGATTCAGATTAGTATCTATCGTAAAGCCGACACGAAATCAAGGCTCTAGCTAGGAACCGTCCGAAACCTAAAAACATCTAAGGTCAGTGAA
>WOGP01000124.1:0-31650 GCA_015342065.1 Leptinotarsa undecemlineata
CCTTAGCTCGCACAAGTTTCGACTTCTGAGGGTTGTCGTTCGTAGGGATGCGACAACTGGTTAACGGAAAAACTGATTTTAAAACAGATTTTTTTTAAAATTGGGATTGTTCCAATATCTATTAGGATGCTGGAGAAGACGTTCATTACTGAGACTTATTCTGGTCTCATAATGATGAAAAGTGTATAGGGCTGGGCAGTTTATTCTTAAAGTTGGCTTTCGAACAGAAGGAGTTTGAATCTTTTCCATAAAACAGAAAGTTCTGAATTTCTCATTTCTTTTGGTAACAGGTTGCAGTCATTCTGCAGTCACATCAATATTTCTCTGCCTAAATTTGAAGATGATGCCAAGTAAGGAATTCAGCAGGTCTGGACCTTTCAGAAGATCAGCACTGAGACTAATTTCATTTGTTTTCGCTGCTGCATCAAACACAAACCGTACTTTTCCAGGTTTATTAGGATTTGTTACCGCAAAATGTGGCAGACACCAAAAGTTAATTGTATCCTTTGAGCATACCCTTTTTCTAAATATTTACCTAATTTATTTTCGTATTCAAGACCAAAATCTTTGTTTCTGTTCATCTTTTTCTCTATGGATTTAAATCGGCACAGGGCAGAAGGTTTATTATTTGGTAAAGTTACATTGTCATTTTTCCATAAAAGTTTCCCACCTATTTGCACCTATCCTTTTTGTCGTCTCTTCCGAAATTTTAGAGGCTCTTATTTCATCTGGATGTTGTAATGTAACACCCCAAATTTTCAATTTTGAAAGCATTTTTAACTTGTTGATCCAAATAATCATACTGATGGTTTATAAAAAAGGAAAATTCTTGATCTACTACCATTCCCAACTTCGATCTAGATAAAATAGGTTGGTTTTTTTCTACTTTGTGGACTTCTCTAGCAATGATAAGATCAATGTTGTCCTGTCCGATAGGATTTTGTGGTTTTGCACAATGCAGATGATTCCATTTCTTAGATAGACTTTTATCCGCGTATCTTCAAACTAATCTTCTTCGAGTAGAGTTCTTCGCAGGTCATAGAATTTGTCCAACTGAGTTTCAAACTTTCTGTTGGTTCAGTAGCACGTATTTTCTCAGCCAATACAGCATCAACCATGGTTGCCGTAGAACCTTCATCAGAAAGAGCATAGGTGTTGAATTTACTTTTGGAGCCAGGTAATTCTACAGGAGAGAATTAGATAAACTATTTAAAAACAAGCATTTATTCAATAAATCATCTTTACACCTTATTCCTCTTTCATTGACACTTCACCAATCAACATTTTTCCAATAAAAATATCTTGTGAAAAAGAAGGCCGAAAAGTTGCCCTTTTCTGAACTTTGAAGGGCCGTAACTTTGTAAATAAGGGAGAGCGCCGCTTTTTTCTTTTGGATTCGTAATATACGTATCAAAATGCGTAAGTAAACTCAAAATGAATATTTACCATTTATGGTTTTATATGTGTCATGGATTTGACTCCGTTGTCAAAAATTTCTGGTACTTTTGCCTTTATTATTTCACTTCTTCTTAAAGATACTGAACGTGAAGCAGACATCTTCCACAGGGTTGTTCTTATTGAAACCTCGAAGGACCACTTATGTATCTGACTTGGTTTTACTTTTCAAATTGGTCAAGACTTTGGTTTTATTTGGTATGTAGAAATGAGAAGATAATTTTTTCGTACCGTCAACAACAACTTTCTATTTACAAATCACACACTCAACTGACACAAACATAATATAAAATTGAATGAACAAGATTAACAATAACAAATGTTTAAAATGAAACTTCCGCAGGAACAATATTGAACCTCAGTACCATGCGTTCAAATTCTTTATTTCTGATGTTTCATTTGCACTACTATTGCATCTTTTATTTCAATCATTTCACGTGAGAGTATTTTTCTTAGATTTTATTTTTTAGTAATAATAAAGGCATTTTCAAAATCGAAATGGTGTACCTTGTTGTAGGCAACATCAAGTTGCTTGGTACTGTATTTTTTCTTTTTCGGCTATTCTCTCCTTGAGATAACGTTTCGTTTGTCCTACGTAAGTTGCATTACAGTCTTGACATGATATCTTGTATATTATATTAGATTGCAATTCTTATGGAATTGCGGTTTTCTGGAGAGTGTTTTCATTTTAAAAATCTATTTGTGTTTTCGTCTTTGAAAATATGGACTAGTTTCAGATATTTTTGTCAGTGTATATTTTTGTCCCAATATTTGGAGTCTAATATTCGTAGAACCCCGATGGCCATGTTGGAAATTATATTATTTTTTTGTATTTGAAACGATGTTAGGAATTAAAATTCATAAATCTTTCCGAAAACGTTGGTTTTCTTTACAAGTTTGCAACCATTTCGTTACTGTCAAATTTGATAAGGGGGATATCTAAAAATGGAATTTTGTTATTGTATTCAATTTTTATGGTGAACTGAAGTTCATTATAGTCAGTTTTGAACGTATTTAGGACCCAATCAAGTCTGTTTTAATCATTTTTTGTGCAAATGTTATCTACATATCTTTTGACAAAAATATTTTTCATTTTGAGACTTCTAAGACTTTGTTCTTGTGATTCCGACATTGTGGTATCTGCAAAAATGTTGAAATAAGTTTTCCCATACCAAGAGCAGATACTTGTTAGTAGAAAATACTTTAAAAATTGAAGTAATTCATATCTATCAAGTATCATTTCATTAATTTATTGTTGTTGGGAGGTTATCGGAATGTTGGTGAATGAGCGCTTCACATCTAATGAGACCACTATTTGATTTTGGTGAATTTTAAGGCATTAACCAAAATTATAAAATCGAAAGATTTTCTGACATATCTCTCATCTTTGATGAATACATGTTTGAATATGTCTGCCATGAATTTTCACAGTTTGTATGTGGGTGCTTATACGAAACTAAGAATGGCTCTTATGGGCACACATCAATATATTCTACTATAACAATTACATCATGAAAGTTATCATCTAGAGCTGACTGGTCGATATCACTTCATCACAGTTTTCTGCAGAGAAGACTAATGAAACTATTTCTATTTTTGCTCCTTTCTAAAAGTTCGTCTTCACTTAATTTGCCTATTTGGTTAGAATACTAACAAAAAATCTATTTACAAAAACGGCAGTAGGGTTAAGGAAGGAAGGGGATAGGTATAGGGGGAGGGAATGGTAGAAAGATTACTGTTTTATTGAGCATAACAAGACCACAGAAGATAAGCCGCCACACGGTCTCACGATTAGACAGTGGGAGGCGCCCCCGCTGGTGTTAATGGGTAGCTTTCCGCTCAACAAATTCTCGCTATAGCCTCCATCTATGACGTCTAGCTTCCTGCTGAAGCTCATTAGAGAGTTATTTTTGCGGTGCGATTTCGATATTGCTTTTTTTCATGTTATGTAAAATTATGTTAGTTGTTTGGAACCTTCTGGAGAAAGTTCATGAAAAAAACAGGTAAGGGTAATTCTGCTATCACGCTACAGCGTGAATTATCTTATCTAATTTTTCCATAGACTAAGCGTGATCATGTTCTCTCCATTCATGAAAGATATCCAATAAATCATAGATGATTCCGTGTTTAGGAGGGTGATTATGATAACTCCTAATAGCCGTGACGTCCCTCGTCAGCGAACTTTGAGGCAGAAAAAACTTGAAGAATTTCTGAGCCAGCCTCATAATATGTTCAGTGACTGCCTCTACTTCAAAAAGATCTAACAGGTCAACTAATGACATGTATCTGTCACTATTTGTGCAAATACGGAGCACCTTCTTATGCACCCTTTTGAGTCTCTGTAAAGGAAATCTCTCAAGGCTGCAGAACACATAAGAGGCGTACAACATAGCTGGTCTCATTACTTCTTCGTAAATAAGCAACTTGTTTTCAACACTCAGCTTAGAGTTCCGCGCAATGAGCGAATAAGTGTGTTTTATCGCCGTAGCCGTTCGTTGGATCGCCAGACTCAAGTGTTCCTGAAAGTTCAGGCGCCTATCCAGGATAACTAGCAAATATCGCGCGCTTTTCTGCTCATCAACGTTCACGCCTTTGATTAGCAATCTGTCAAAGATTTTTACGTTGGTAAAGTTCTTCGAAAAGTTAACGAAATCAGTTTTTGATGTGTTCATTTCTATTTTATTCCTTTCATAGTACGGCTAGTCCTTCCTGTCGAAGTTGATTTTGCAGCTGCTGCTCAACCACCTCGCGCGAGAACGAATGATCATAAATTGTGGTATCGTCAGTATAGATATCTACATTCATTCGTGAGAACATGGGAAAGTCGGGCGTGTACTGTGAATACAGGAAATGTGCAGATGCGGTTTGATTCACTGTCACACTTCCTATTCCGACGAGGTCGGAATTGCTCCTTCGGGACAAGTTTCATCTTCCTCTCTAGGCGAAGAAGACTATCTAGTAGTACCTTATCGGCGACTTTCGCGACCGCTCTGAGAAGCGAGATCAGGTAATAGCTATCAATCGGTATCTAGCTTCACCGCTATGTACAACTTGGATAATTTTGATTTTTGACTATTGCGTTAACAATATGCATAAACTGCACAAGTCCCTTACGAGGTAAATTGCGGAGTAAAACTGCCTCGATTCTATCAAGCCACGGGCTCTGTTTTTCCTCAAACGCTTGATGGTTTCTAAAATCTTATCGTAACTAGTACTAGGGTACGTTCCGCCATGGCGAGAACCGGTCTACTCCTGGCCATATCAGCTACGCTAGTGGTATTCTTATGCTAGATGCAGTTGTCGGGATTTACACGGTGGATCCCGGCAAAATACTCCCCGAACAACCGAACCTTTTAGAGGATCGTCACCGCGTGTTCCTGATCCTTCTGTATAGTAGGAATGACCTCGAAGCTGTTGTCCAACTTCTCAAACATCCTCCACAAAGAGTGATCATGAACACTAAAACTCTCGAGCTCATCCTATAACCTTTCATTGATCTCCGCCTTTGGTCTCAACATGTGATCACGGTCAAGCTCGGCTTGTCCACCGTGACCAGCTCGCCCAGGTTTCTCACTTTTTTATTTAAGATAAGTTTGATCGTAGTGGGTGACGAACCGTTCCATGGATAAATGGGTCGGCTCATCCAGATATTCAATGTTGATGTTAGGGAGTACTCCCACAGAGTCCTCTCGTTGACATTAGGTGTATTGTGGCAGTTCCACTCACGCCTCCTAGCGTGCCTTTTGGCACCTTATGACCAACGCTCAATAAGTTATCCGAGTCGTGCAGAGAGAAGTGTCCATCAGCGAGTTTAACACCCACGTGGTATATGCTACTAAGCCGTTGAGGTAGCTGCGTATGTGCAATACCTTTTCTGATGATGATAGCTATCCCACCGCTTCTCACTGCGTCAGGGCGATCTACCCGGGGACGGTGATGAATCTGCATAGATTCAGTTAATGCTTCTGCCTAAGCTACGTTTCAGACAGAAACTTTATATCCATCTTATGTGTATGGATGAAATTGATAACACTGGAGTATTAGTTGCTAATCCCGTTCACATTCAGCGTACATGCCTTTATTGACATTCAGAAATTATATTAATGGATACCGCCTGCGAAAGTCGCGAACGCATTCCAATATTCCAGGGGATTCGGGCCCCCGCTATCAGCTCTGTTGGGCTGCAACCGTGGGCCTCACGCTGTTCGATGTTCGTTCACCTTCTATAGGTGAAGGGGTGGAAAGCGGAGGCGAACCAGTAGCAGGTTAGTGGGAATTTCTACAAGAGGCCCTGCTCTCCCAGATATTCACCTTTGGCGCGGGTACCATTATCAACTTTGTCGTGCCGCCGGTTGCCGTGCAAGCCATCCAGCTTCGACCTCCTTTGCGTGCTCTCGGTAGACTAAACAGTCTTGAGAGTTCGCGAGGTGGTCCCCGCCACAATTTGCGCACCTGGCTGATTCATTCTTGGATTTCAGACATTCGTATGTCTGATTGTTCTCTGCACATTTCAGGTATTTGGGTGTTCTGTGATAATTTGTTGTATGGCCTTAACGTTGGCATCGGTAGCACTGCACTAGGACTCTGCTGTTGAGCCTCAATTTACATATAATTTTTGTGTGCAATCGTGCCTCGAATTATTTTCTAGAAAGCTCAGGTGAGCTTCATGACCGCGATAACCATGTACATAGAACGTCTATTCATCCTAAGCCTGTACACGGCTACCCCTTCCAATTTGTGCCTTTTCCTTAGGTCTTCCTCAATATCTCTGGGGCGGACTCCAACCCCCGGAGGGCAGAAACACATAACACATATGTTTTCTCCTCCAGAAGTCTATATGTATAGAATTCAAGGTTCTTCTTCACAACTGAGAAGTGGTTTCTCTTCGATTAGGTCTATGTGAGGATTGACCTCCCAGTATATTTCACCGAGAAGTCTTTCTCCAAATTACTTCTAGGTTCTGCAGTGAATTTTTTATTAACTACCATCGGAGGAAGACTCCTGCCTTTCGGCCTGGAAGTTGACTTCCTTCTTTGTGAGATCCACTGGGGTGTCAACCTCCATATCACTTTGGTTTTCTGTCTCGCTCAGAGAACTGAATGTATCTCCACAGGGGTGGAGAAGACAATCTTCTCTCGGTCCTGTTCTTGGTATAGAGATCCCTGTTCCTGTAGTTTGGTTCCGACGTCTTAGGTGGCTCATCAGAATTCCAGCCAGTTCCTGTAGGCGTCTGATTTCTGCTTCTACCTTTGGTGTATATTGCTCTTCGTAGTGGTTCGTAATGGCATCGATCTGATTATTCCTCATCACCATCAATGGAAAGTATCTCGAATGCGGGGTCAACCTCAGTTCTGATGTTGCAAAAGAGGTTAACTTTCTCATTAACTATCGACCAACCCGTGTTAAGAATCACACGTCAAAAGTTAAGATCTCGTTGGTACTTAGAGTACTGAGCGTTGCCGTTCGTAGGAAGCGACAGCTGGTTAACGGAAAAAGAGATTTTTCCGTTTTCAATTATAGTATAAACTTCTCTTTCTAGGATTCCTCTAAGATGTTTCAGTTCGATGGTTATCATATCCATCAAATAAAACTTTAATGTTGGTGTCATAGGTAGTACGTTAATGACTGATTTCAAAAAATAAGCAAAATGATTTTTTTACATGAATATCATACATATAGTTTGAACAATGTAAATCACGTTGTTTTTATTTTTAAGACTTCCGAGGAAAAACTTTTTTCCCAACAATTATAATAAGCACTTAAACCGTAATACAACATAAAAGACTTGAGCAGGTGAAAGGAACCATCAGAAAAAACAAAGCTCAAGTTCAGTTACCCTTTCACAATGCCAATAATTGAAATTAGGCATCGAGTAAGGATAATAAACATAACCACAATTATGACAACAAACAACTCATTAAACTTGCATGATATCACCTACTAGAAACTGAAAGTTTTCAATCGATATGTTGTTCGAACTACTAATTAATTCAGAAGGAGTGGTATCCTAAACAAATTATTTAGAGCAACAAAAAACTCTCCACGTAAGGAAAGATATAATCTTCTTAAGTAAAAGTCAATTAAAACGCACCAATTTACCATTTATGAAGGAGCGATTATATTCCCCTCTAGTGGGTCGTGTGTTTTTTGCTTATTAGTGAATTTTGAATTCATTCAGTTGTTTTGAACAATAATACATCCGATTTTGTGAATGAATTCGAAAATACGTACTATGAAACTGAATTGATACTTGTTTGAATATAAACTTATTATTGAAGCTCACTGTATGATTTTCAATCTGAAAGACTTCATAAGAAGAAACAATATAATGAATTGATTTTGAATTACATCGATGCCTACCAGTGAGGATGACAGTGTTCCATGTAAGTGCAATTTTTACCAACCATTTAATGTAGAATTTCTATGAATGTTACCTGGTTTTACAATAGGTTGCCTTTTATGTTTCGGGATTGTGCAACCCTAGTGTTGCAATCTGGCAACTAACAGCTCTATCGTAAAATTGGACATTTTTGAGCTTATACGTACTCAGAACGTTTTGACATACGCGCGCTATTTGTGTTGTTTACAGTAACTTGAAAGATTCATCTCAGCCCAAAAATAGAATTAACTCGTAAACATTTTCGTGCGATTATTTTTTAGAACTTTCGACGTGGAATAACTCAGCAACAGTGCATGGATGAACTTAATTCAATTTTTGGCGATGAATCTCCATCAAGGACCAGTCTTCATCGATGTATGGTGAATTCAATCGTGGCATAGTTCACTCCAAGACGAATTTCGTGAAGGACGTCCAAAAACAGTTATTGCTCCGAAAACAATTGATGCTGTGCGCGAACTGATATCGTAAGATCGTCATGTGACCTATCGTAAGATTGAGACAACCTTAGGCATTGTTGGGACCAGCTACATTCCATATTGCATAAAAATTTGACTATCAAAAAAAATTTTTCGCATTGGATTCCACACAATTTGTCAATCGCTCAAAAAAGGATCGTGTCGGTTGGTCGACGGAAATGCTCAAAAAATACGATCGCGGTGCTTCGACACACGTTTATGACTTCGTGACAGGTGATGAATCAAAGATTCACGCATATGAGCCTGAAAGTAAACAGCATTGGATAGTATGGGTATTTTAAGATGAGCCAAATCTAACAAAAGTTGTTCGCGCACGATGCACTCCCAAGCAAATGGTCGGCTGTTTTTTCGGAAAAACTGGATATGTCGCAACCGTACCACTAAAACAACGCAGAACAGTCAATTATAAGTGGTACACAACCATTTGTTTGCCAGTTGTCTTCCAAGAAATCAGGAAAACCAACCGCCGAAGACGGATCACTCTTTACCACAAGAATACGGCTCACATCCGCCACATCGGCTCAAACAACTGCATTTTTGAGCACCCAAAACATCAATTTGATGAGTCATCCACCATATCACATCACATATCACATCACATCCATCATCACACGTTAAAAGGTAAGACCTCGTTAGTCCTTAGCTCGCACAAGTTTTTCAATTTCTGAGAGTTGTCGCTCATATGGAGGTGACAGCTGATTAACGGAAAAACAGATTTTTTTTAACAGATATGGTCCTGACTTGGCACCGAATGACTTCTTTTTATTCCAGCACATACAAACAAACCGAGAGGTTAACGTTTTTCGACCCCTGAAGAAGCAGTTACTGCATTCATAATGCATGTTTTGGAGACATTATTCAGAGTATCAAAAGTGCTTCGATAATTGGTTCAAACGCATGCAGAAGTGTATAGATCTTTATGGGAAATATTTTGAAAAACAATAAAGTGATTTTCGAAGAATAATATTTGTTTTTGTTCTCTGATTTCGAAATATAAAAGACAACCCTCGTATTCCATAGCGAATGTTTGGAATGCAAACTTAGAGAATAGTGTCTTCTGTATAATTCAGTGTTCATATAAAAGTATTTGTTTCGAAATATTTTTTTTTCGTGTAATTCAATGTTTATAAGAAAGTAGCTGTTTCAGGAGGGCTTTTTTTCCGATTTGTGTCTGAAAGTTACTTCTTTGCATGTTCTACACATCCATGTATAAAGTTAGTTATTTTAAAATTGATTACTTCCTTCCTTCCTTTGGAATATTCCCACATTTTTTGTGTCAAGATGAAGCAATAGAAAGCCAAAAACTTTTTTTCCCAGTTTCAATATGGAATCTCATCATGCATCGACATGTTCCATTCAATTCGTTCGAATAGTTTTCTGTCATAAAAATAACTATTTATTTAATTGTTTGAAGACTAAAATCCAACTTTTGTGATTTTTCATATTTTCTGACAGCAATAATGTAATACACCTGCCTATATTTGATTTACAGACAAACCATGTCAGAGACTATATATGTAGTACAATAATGGCTTCGGTATTGAAATATATTTTAGAATCTGAAATATAATTTTTGACAAAAGAAATATGTCAGACTTGAGTGAAGGACATGATAGAAAAGAACATTGACGCCTATTCCTGAAATTACCGAAAGTTACATTATTTTAGAAAGGTTGCTCGATAATTTTACAAGGTTGAATTTTCAGAATTTTACTTAAATTTTCTTGAAAATCACGAAAGGTAGATGTATTGGAAAATTCCCAAGAAAAATTACTTTAAGAGACCTGGAATTCAAAAGATACTTTCATTTCAGATTCGTGATAAACTAACGAGTGGACATTTTGTAAAACTTCAAGTAATCTCATGTAATGAACTTGAAAGTAACAAGCCACCACTTGAGGAAGCCACATCTCTTTATGTTTGAAATCAATAGATACATGCTCCTTTGAATGCAGTTTTTTAATAAAGTATATTACAAAGTTGTGGAATTGGCCGCAGTGGTAGTGCGCCCGACTCACGATCGGAAGATCGTGGGTCCGATTCCTACCTCGACCAGATATTTTTCTCGAGAGAATTTATCTGGTTGAAGCTGGGATGATTCTGCAACCACGTTAGGAATCACACGTTAAAAGGTAAGACCTCGTTAGTCCTTAGCTCGCACAAGTTTATCAACTTCTGAGAGTTGTCGTTCGTATGGGGACGACAGCTGATTAACGGAAAAACAGATTTTAAACAGATTTTTAAACAAATATGTATGTCAAATTTTAGAAAACATCTACCCCACTCGTGCATGAATCTTTTATTGTCGAAACACATTCAGATAGAAACCAAAGAGTTAATTTAAATGAAAAAATAAAAAACTCGCAAAAAAGTAATGTATCAAAAAAATAAACTATTCATTCTTCAAAGGAATCTTCTGATCTCCATGCAATACCTCAATACTCTTTCTATCATATACCTGGTTCAACTCATCCAAACTCTCTTCTTTATGCACGTTTGTATCGTTATCTTGTCTTTCATATTCATTTCCCACCAAATTGAAGCTGACAAAATGCGGAGAAGCCAAGGAATTCCTCAAAGACTTCTTTTGAACGGAGTGGCCCAACAAGCTGTGCAAGCTGGGACTGGCGAAATCGCCCATGTTATAGTTATTTTCGACAGCAATCTGGTGCTCAAAATTCTCCTTGAGGGCATTTATGCTCTTCTTAATAGCCTCCCTTGAAGCAGACTCCAGTTCCATATTCTCGTTATTCAAAGCCTTCTCCAGCAGAGAAGTTAGCGAGTGGATGCAAGAACGCAATCCTGCTTCCCTGTGTTTTCTTTCTTTATCTTTTCGCACGTACTCGCTGGGAGAAATCGACAGCAAGTGTTCCACCCTGTCGTTGTACCCATGTCTCATCACAATTCGGGAATCACCGCGAGTTGGGATTACCCAGCCGAAATTTGAGGCATTGCTCAACTTCTTGTTCAACCTCCTGGTGTATGACGGCACGAAGTAAGATTGTCTCGTTGCAGTCGTTTCGATCTTCTGGGGAAATATCTGGGTGTGCAGCCGGGATATCGTATGATAGGAGCAGCTTTCAGCTTCTTTCAACTGAGGATGTCTATGTCTCAGCTTGATAGCAGCTCTGGTGTTGGTCCTTCGGAAGAGATTGTTGACTTCGAAGATCAGTAGGCAGTGGGTCACACAGATCACTGAAGCAATGAACGTTTCTATTGCGAAATGGGGGTATGAGTAGATGTGAACTAGGATGTTGTTAGTCAGTAATTTCACTAGATAATTGATAAATTCATCCATTATACAGCAATTTGGACATTTTTCAAGAATTTTGAACGTCAAACTTCGAGATGACTTTTGATAGATGTCAAAAATGTTTATTTCACAAGGGGTGGTTATGATGTACCTAAAGTCATTTCCAAAGCTCATACAGGGTTGAGTTTCATCTTTCACTTAGACGGTTTAGGAAAGGTGGACAAAACTAAAATATGATAATTTGCAAAAATGGAATGTAGGAAAGATGTTTTCAATCACGGACACTTTGAATTTCTTCCGACCAGATTAAAAATGCAACTTTTGGAAGTTGAAATCGTTTATTCTATTAGATTTCTATTATTCAGGAGTTATAATATTTCTCAAAATTAAATGGTTTTTTTAAATTTCTCGATATCGATGAAATGTTCAAGAAAGTTGCGAAACATTTTCAAGCAAACGATAGAAAAGTACTAAATATATATCATGGAGTTCTAAAACTTTTAAAATACTCTCAACGTTAACTTATTCTCGTATATACTTAGGTGAAATCGGTAAAATATTGTTTACGAAACGTAATGATATATAAATGCAGTTCGGACGTAAACGACAGTTTCCCCGTCTCAACTTTCAAACGGGAAAAGATAGCAGAGTCGAATAAAATGTTTGTAAAAAAAATCATTTTGATACTTTCTGATAAAAAAGCCAATAGTGTTACATTACTCGCCACCGAGAGGGCGCTATCAACTTTTTTTCTCCATCTTCCGTCTTTTCATATTTCAATTCTCTAACAAGGAATTTAGATAACCGGTTGCAAAGTATAGCCATTGAAAGAGGAAATGCGGCTTGGTTTTTTGGTACTCGTACTCTTTCTGATTTTAAAAAACTAGATAAAATTTACATGCTTTCTGAAAACCAACTTTATAAAGAGAAGAAAGGTATTAACAAACCACTTCATGGAATTGGAACGAGAGCAAATGGAAAAAAACTTTATCTCAGCAAAATTCTAGAATGTTCTCCAAAGATTTTAAAAATTGTCCAGTAATACATTCTTCAGTCAAAATATTGGCAACACTCGTTTCATGAACAATATAATCCAATGTTCATCAAACACGAGATGGTTATTGGAATATTTGAAAAAGGATGAATACATAAGATATCAATACTAGGATGCTTTAATCAAAGTGTTCGCAGAAGTTATCAAGGAATTGTGGTCAGGAGATTCATTTCATAGTGTAGTGAATAGTCTCCTTAAAAGGTCAGATTTAAAGTCTTGTTCCTCGATTCATGAGTCATGCCCATCAAGACGCACAGGAGTTCCTTCGTTATCATTTGAAAATATTACATGAGGACGGTAATAGAATTAATGAGAAACCTAAACCTATCTTAACAGAGATTGATGAAAAATTGAGCGACAACGGAAAAGCACAAGAATTATAGCTCTGATATTTGAGGATGTATATGAGGATGTAGATGATTCCGTTGGTAAATTGAAATTCACGATTAAGTGTACACAATGTGGACACTCATCGGTAATATTTTATACTTTCTGGGATATATCTTTCCTCAACCACAGAGAACTGATCCATTAAGTTGCATGCAGCCGACAATGTGGATACTTGTTATAATCCATATACACTTCTGCATCACAGTGGGACTACTTACAGTGGACATAACACAGCATACTGCAGACACCCCTATACTAACACGTGGCAACGATTCACACGTATCACCTACGAAATCGCACTTTTCAGAAAGCTGAGGATGCTTCTGTACCAACATATTTGATATTCCTATTCAAATATTTATTTGTGTACTTGATAAGTTGAATTTGCATTGTTTTATTGCATTAAATGCCTTGCAAAGTTGTTGGTGTTTGAATTTGGGACTAGGAATTTCGTAACGCCACCTCTCAATGTAAGATTTTTTTAAATAAATGTTTTTTGGAAAGTGAAATGATTTAGTAACATATTTCAGCTTGAAACGATATCATTTTATTTTAAACTTGTCAACATCTATCTTATACATAGTGAATGTTCAGAATATTCTCCGGCAGTGAAAAATCTATTTTTTAACTAATTTCCAATATCTTGGAATATTTCTGAGGTAATGTTAGGACAAGTTTTGAACATTTCGTAGCTGAGTTCTCGCATTGTCTATTGAGACAAATTGTTGCGCAACAAACCTTCGAAGATATAGCTCCACAGGAAAAAAGACATTCAAATCCGGTGAACGAATAGGCTATTCCAACAGACCACACCTACCAATCCACATGTCTAGGTATGTCTGATCCAACCAATCTCTAACTGGCCTAAAGAAATGTGGGAGTATACCATCTTGATTCCGTGGGTAGATAAGGTTTTGAAAAGTATAAAAATATAATCGCTAGTTGGATTTTCCTCTAGAAACAGCCAACAAAATGATTTCCCAATATTCCTTCCCAGACATTCCTCTGGAGTCTAAGTGTGGCCTTTCAGGAAAATATGTGGGTTTATGTCTAACCAGTATCGCACATTTTGGTTTGAAAAGTGCATTCGTTACTTAAAACAAATTGCCTTAAATGCAGTTTCGATTTGCGATCAAACATATTAACCAACAAAATCGCATTCTTCCGTAAGGGCCATATTCATTAACAGTGAACACTTGACAGTGGTTGTTGAGATATCTTCCTCACGAGCAACTGCTGACATGGACGCAGGAGTTTATTCACTACAGTCGAACCCGTTCCCGTCTGTTTCTCGTAAGGTACAGGTTTTCTTTCAGCATTTTCGGCTCTAGCTTCGGTTCCAGTTTTTTAAAAATTTCCAACCAATTCCCTGAGATATTCTCGGCAGATCAGAGTATCAGAAAATTTTGTAATTTTGTCTGATTTTGATATCTTGCCTCGTTCGAAAGTTGAGAGGGGGAAGACTATTAACGTCCTCACTGTATATGCTTTTAAAGTTAGTTTTGAATCAAATTCATTGTCATATGTTAAATACTATTGAAGAAACATGTGCAATCATGCAATCAAATCGAAAAGGAAATATTTTTTAGGTGATATTTTATTGCATGCATCAATCCATAATTTATAGTTTCAAACATCTTTCAAAAATCTAATAATATTAGAACTAACCTAATATTTCTAACCAACCCCAAATTCTTAAATTGATGCTTAGCAATTCAAACAAATCGTTTTTGTCAATTAAGAAGTTAAAGAAGGTGTGTTCATAAATACTTCTATTGAATATGCTAATTCACGAAATAAGTTTCTCACAGATGCTTTGCAACAAGAATGACCTCCATCAATGAAATATAACAGTTCAACAATTATACTTTGATGGATTATTAGCGATAATCGAGATGGGAAATATGATAAAAACTGACAACAGCTCTAACAGTGCTGAAAGTAGCCGTAGGAAGGTTTTCAAATCAAAATAATCGCACGATTCGAATAGGTTATGAACGGTTCGTGAATTATTGTGGGATTGTTATTTTGAGAAATATTTCGTAATATACTTAGGCCAAAAATCAATTGAACACAAACATTTCTTCCACACAATAAAACTACATCACTCATTCTGGAAGAGTGAATAACCAAAAAAGTTGATGTCATCAGGTAATGAAATATAGGTTGCACTTCAGAAAAACATAATCAGAATCATTTGGTACAATTTTCCGTTAGAGATATCTAACAAAAGTAATGACCAATGTTTTTTATATCTAAAACTCGAAGACATACAATAACTCCAAGTACCTCTTGAAAATTTGCTGATAGCAGTGAATACTCATGAAATAATTTTTTGTTACAGTATACAAGTAACGTTCAAAAACTAGTTTTTTATGGAACATGAATACTCATTTTTGCTGTTTATCGGCAAATAAAACTATGAGGAAAGAATGTATAGTAGGCCATGAAATAAAGGAATATACATATCAAATTCAGTGCCAAATACTTGAATAATCACTTGATCCATATGAATATGTTAGGTAGGTTAACACCATAAACATTTTCAGTTACAAAATTTTTATGAAGATTTTTTAAATAGAAACGTCGAGAAATATATGTAACACATACAAAAACTTGATTAATGGGTATTCACACCTATCTGCGAAATTTCAAGAGATATTTGAAGTTAGAATACGTTTTCGAGTTCCAAATATGGAAAACATTGGACTCTACTGTTCTGAAACACCTCTAACACTAAACACTGATGTCGTTAGTCCAAAAAGAAACATAGAGAAATCCATTCATCATGATAGGGGCTACTAAAATTTATGAAAAGTATCAGATGTCCATGTTAAAAAGTTGATGATAAATTCCAAAGAACGAAACGTCGCATTAAACATTCTATCAGAACATAAGAAATTTGAAACAGCACACAAATCATTCGATTATTTCATATAAACTCGTAATATTATGAGTAAATTACTGCTTAGTCTTGCAATATTATTCATAACAGTGCTGATGAGGTGAAAGAACCAATGCTTTGTCCCGAAACTTTGAACAATGAGAATGATTATGATAATGATTAATACATATTGTATAGTGGTCCTATAAATGGTTTCTGTTTCATTTCGAAACGAAGTTTGTAGTACAAACAGAATGAAAAACAGTGATTTCCATGTAAATCAATGTTCATATAAAAATACTTGTTCCGAAGTATTTTTCTTTTCATGTTATTCAATACTCATGTGAAAGATATTATTTCGACAGGGCATTTTTCTGGTTTGTATCTGAAAAATCTTCACGTAGGCACTACATATCTTCATATTGTAGTTATTGTTTTATTTTTTTCTTGGAAGTATCCCACATTTTTTATTTGACGATAAAGAAGTAGAAGGCCAATGAGCTTTTTCTTAAAAAACTTATCTCTTCTAAAATATTGTATTCAATGAGATGCATAATTCATTAACATTTTTATGAGATTTGAATGTATCAAGCATCAAACATTTCCACAACTTGCTCCGAGGCCGATGTCTGTTTGGATCACACAAAAAAAACCCAATCATTTCAACCCCAAGCCCAAAGAAAAACAAATTATTTTTCACAGATCTGATGAATAAGATAGATATATTCGAAAAAAAAATTAAAGGTATTCAAGTATTCAAGTAGTAGAAAGCCAAAAACTTTCTTACCCAAAAATTAATCACTCCTAAAAATATAACCCCTTCAATACAAATATTCAAGATGGTTTTGAAAGCTCACAAATTCTTTTAACTTACATCATCAGCACAACAACCCATTATTTTCTAACAAATCCATGTAGAAATAACTGAAAACACTCACATACATATTGGTACATTAAAAATAGATTGGGAAATATGAAATATGACTTCTAATATTATATAATAATGTTCAGCTTCTTTTCTGCGCTACCACAGCATAATCAAACAAATTATCCCCATAGAAAGCTTGAACCATCTTGCTTCATAAAAACGCCTTATTAAGAACCTCACGGGCGCAAAACTTCTTTGAAAGATAAAAAGTGAAGACAATAATAAGAAGTCACTTTCATCGTTGATTTTCACAGAAGAAAGAAAATAATTGTATTAGGCTTAATCGCTCCCGACTTCCATATATACAATGAAGCCTAATCGAGAATGTTATGCAACGCTGTATCACACTAACTGAGACAAAAACCAGATACTTCAATAGGCGATGAGGACAAGATTTGCGTCACACATCGACATATAGTCAATGCAACTGCTGCAAAATTGAAAAGGGTATATTTTTTAGAAAAGATCAGTTTTTGGAAAACATTTTTTCATTTTCTTTCTACTTCTCCATCACTATAAGAAAAATATGGGAAATTTGCAAAGAAAGAAACAAACTAGTTCACTTCAATGCAACGTTAACAATGATGTTATTTTAGTCCAAACATAATGATATCGAATTACACGGAAATCACTTTATCTCATTCAGTTTCTACTCCAAAAAATCATTATGGTATTGAAACGCAGATATCCTTCAAAGGAACGCTCCACAACATAATTTATTTAAGATTATTTATGGTGTTTATATCTAGTAACTGGTCATATTTGAAAATTTTACTCATCCAAATACTTATCTCGATGTTTCTGGGACTAAAATCTACCTCTGTCATTAGAATAAAAAATTAATTATATCTAATGGATACTCTCATTTTTTCATGTGAGGGAAATTATTAGTATGGTTTGGAGTCAAATCATAAAAGTGTTTGGCGTGAAAAAAATTGAGTGGTTACAAGCAAAGCTGGTAAATTTAATTATGAAGTTATAACAGCATAAAAATTTTCTCATTTCAAGCAATATCTCAAAAACTACTACACCAATTTAAAAAAACTACGCATTAATAACAATAGAATGGTTTTCGAAATAAGATACAATTTAATCTCCATTCTTTTTGAAATATTATGAATTTTCTCGGTCATGAGGTTGCCAACTGCGTACTTGTGGTTTAAACACCTTGTTGACAAGTTGATATAGACTTTCCCCAGTATTACTCCGTAGATAAAGAAAACTCGTATATCACCAGTATTGTCCAAAAAATAAATGGGAAAACTGCTGAAACAAAAAGCCAATGATGAATAGTAATTAATTTTCATACAATAATCAAATGTCATCGACCTCATTAGGTGATTACGAGAATCTAGTTGAAGTAAATAAATAAATAAGAGACTTCTTCAAATTTCTCAAACGTCCATGAAAAATTGTCTAGAAAGTGAAACGAAGGAATGATTGTTTCAGACGGCGCGGCTTTGCAACACAATCATTTCAACAATCGAATCGTCTACGAGGTGTGGCCCATGCACTATCAGGAGACACTATAATATTCGTTCATTGACCTTTATTTTAGTTTCATCTTCACTTCAAGAATGCGAGGATATGGTACGTGTTTCGTTATATTGGCATTGAAGGTCTGCGAAGGAGCTATAACTGGATACTCCAAATGTTCTTATACGACAAAAATATTTGAATAGATGGTAGTACAACTTCGTTTAATGAAAATTTTCAGTAGAAAAAATACGAGTTTAATCACATTGACTATCCTCATGAATTATACTAAGAGTTAACAGCAATGCTGTTTGTGAACGACAGTTCTTACGTGCGATGTAATGATATAAGTTAAATTTTTCGGGAAAAGAAGGTTGTAGTTTTCTATTTCTCCATCTCTATACAGGAAAATGTGAAATCTTCCAAAGAAATAAAGAAAGCAACATTGAATTAAACGAAAGAATAATATTTCCGAAACAACTACTTTTATATAAACATTGAATTATACAAAAAACACTTTTTCTTATCCAGTTTGTACTCCCATTCGTTATTAGATGAATCAGATATCATTCACAGGATTGCTACACTTTATAGTAAATGAAAGCAGTAAAATTTCACTTACATAGAAGACTGATATCCTCAAAATTGTACATCTTTGTTTTGGAATAAGACACTTGCCTTATTGCCTCTTCAGCACCAATCTAGATAACATTACATGATAAAGCATTCAATTCATTCATAAAATTATGACTTCATGTGTCGTCAGTGTATGGTCCACCTAACAGTTAAGTTACTGGAATTATTGCTCATTGAAGTTAATTAAAAACTAGAGAAATATTGACAAAAAAAATACCCCAAACAAGGTAGGCCCATAAGTAAAGCATTTCATCACACTCGAATACAATTTGAAAGAAATAAACGAAATACAACCCAAAATCATGACCGAAAAGAGATTGTTTATTTAGCGTTGTGCATGTAAAAAACCCTAAACAATCGCCTTATCTCTTCTCGCTTGATAAAACATCAAAATAGCCCAAACACTTGTACAATTTCGAGCATGAATTTCGATAGCATTGAAACAAAACGTATAATCGATGAAATTCAGCAAAATAGAACAGAACTAAAGAGTGCTATTGATGTAAGTGAATTACGAAATCAATTGAGAATAGAAGAGTCATACGAGAGAACCAGAAAACTGGAAGCGGAAAATTCTTTCCTGAAGCAGAAAATTGAGAAACTAGAGCGGTAACAGAAATCAAGTAACATTGTTATATTCGGACACTATAGAGAACGTCACGCAATAACTTTCGATTTTATTTAAGATCACATAAAGTCACTACTTCAAGTAGGTTTGTCCTGTGAAACTGTCCTGTGAAAATCGAATTTGTATCAAATCTCACCAAAAAAGCATATTCGCAAACTGAAAAAAACTAAAGGGAACCAAAATATCAATATCACAGGACTTCACTACGAAACAAAGACAAGAACAGGCAGTCCTAAAAAGGAATCTACAGATCCACAGATAAAAAATCTTTCATTAAAGGAAATAAACTAGTAGTTGACGATGAGAAATATATGTATACTTCTCCAGATTGTATTGTGCTCAGCGAAACTTGTTGATACCAGATTTTACAACATTAAATTTGAATGGTTATAGAACACTCTGCAATGATAGAGTTATAGTTTTTATTGAATCGGAACTTTACCAGTCTCATGACTTGAAAGAAGTTAGTGTTATTAATATTATGTGCCTGAAATGTATACTGGATAATGAAAAAATCATCATAAATGCATTCTATAGATCCCCATCAACTTCTATTGGCATATTCATAGAAGAACTTAGTATAGTGCTTGCCGAATAAGACAGAAATTATAAACAGAATATTCTGATTGGGGACATGAATATAGATATTTTGCAAAATAATAATGACTCTCAAAAGTACTTAGACACCCTTTATGAACACGAATTCAATTAAGCTATAAATGCACCAACGCGATGTCGGAAACAATATATTACATGTCTTGATTACATTTTCATACATGCTAAAAACAACACTTATGACACCATTCTCCCAATGACAATACAAACTTGCCTGATCACTTCACGATTCTACTTCAATTTGTTTTCCCTGCAGTAAGAAATCTACAATACGTCCACCAGATCATTCAGAATACCATTAAATTATAGATAGCAAAATATTAATCAAAAATATGGAAAAAGTAAAATGGGAAGAAGTCAATTCTAAAGAAATGAACTTTAAACGTTGAAGCCAGTCTCAAATATACCTACACAGTAGGTTTAATGGACTGACGCCTATCAGAAAAACAACTACTCCCGTGGCTAATACCACGAAGGGCGTTGGATTTTCAGTTGGATTGCCAATTGCTTATGCAGGAAAATTTCTGTTAAAATGTCTGCACGGACGCCTGTCGGATATAAGCTCTGTTATTATCAACTTCAAATATGTTTCTAACACTCTCAATAATTACCATGTTCTCTACCACTCCTTGAGTTTATATATCCCTACATTTTTAAATTGGAATTTTAATTGTTTTTTTCATATTGAAAGTCATACATGTATATACATTTTACATATAAATTAATACAGCATGATTTTTTTAATTATGACCTCTAATAGTACTCGAATGTTGATATTGTTATATTACTTTATATTAGCCTTATGCTTCAGTACTGCTTCAGTGGTATTACTTCATTCACAATCTGTACCTCATATCGCTGTGAATAAAGTATTATTATTACAGTATGTAATGACTTTAATTTAATCACATCCATAGAAATCTAGTTTTAATTCAAGGGAAGGTTTTGGCCTTCTACTTCTCCATATTTTTGCAAAAAAGTGGTAATCTTTAAAAGAAAGGAAGAAAGCAATTGGTTTCAAAATAAACACAACACAAAAAGATGTGTTGTTCATGAAAAAAGTAACCTTCAAACACAAACTGAAAAAAAGGCTCTCTCTCAACAACTACCGTCATATAAGCATCGAATTAAACAGAAGAAAGAATATTTTCGAAACCACCACTTTTATATGAACATTGAACTGAAATATACAAAAAAACAATTGTCCTATTCAGTTTTTACATCCACAGGATTGCTACACAATATAGTAAATCAAAATTTCCGTTACACTGCCATCTCCAATGGCGGACATCCACCATATTCCACAGAGTATTCGTGAATTACGGAAAAAGAGAAAATTTTCGATTCAGCCCGTTGGTATCCACAGTTTTGTGAATATCGGATTGAGAATCAAAGATTTTTTCAATTTACCCAATCCTGGAAATGATACAGGCCACAGGAATCGTCGAACTCTATCGATATTAGTTGCAGATGTTTTATTGTTACATAAATCACTATTTTTATATATTTTTCAGTATGTTCAACTTCAATGAAGTTATAAGAAGAAATCATTGATCTTTAGAAATTCTATAGTAATCACTACATTCAATTATATTGAGCTTGCCAAGGTATGTACGTATTTATATTATTCGGCATTCAATTGATTGTGTATATCTGGATACACATACATATATACACGGGAAGCAAATGTGTATATGTTTATGCTGTGTATATGCTGTCAGTTTAGGGTCAATTATTTAAAATTTCAAGATTCGAAAACAATAACTAACATGTCAAGTTGAATAGAAGTTTGTAAAAAGATTGAGCTATGATAATTTTATAATTTTCTGTTTCTCTAAGTGCTGAACCCTGTTTGTTTAAAAGGGTACTACAAGTTTTAAAATTAAACAAAAGTCTTACAAAATTATTCGTACTGGAACCACTGGCATAAAATGAATCTATTGAAAACACTTCCCCAACACCAGAACAAAAATGACGGGGTCTCGGCGTTTCCCTGAACAAGTTAGCGTCCTCAGGAATCGAATTATAATGATCTCCTGAGGATGGGTAACTTGGTTAGCGAAACGCACGTCGAGTGACCGTGATTTTTGTTCTGGTATTGGGAAAGTGTTTTCAATACATCAAAAGTCTACTAGAAGAAACAACGAAAACAAATTATCAGCCGTTAAAAAGGTGTTTAATTCTGACGCAACTCATCCGAAGATTTCACTTCTCATGGTGACAATTATTATTTGCGGAAAAAAACTTGTCGGAAGCGATTATAGATGATTTGTATTCATCTTGCGTCTACCCAGTGACTACCAAGATATAACTGTCTCTCTATAAATCGACAACTGAATTAACGTTCAACGGTAACATTGAGAAATCTTCAATAGATTATGGAATGAATCGATTTGTTTTGTGAGTTGAATTTCCAGTTATATCCCCAAATCGTCAATTTCCACTATACTCGCGTCAGTGATTACATAAAACAACAATCTTCAGAAGTCGCCAACAACAGCTTCCATTGAAATATTTTCAAATTTTTTTTTATATGGCTCAAAATCAGAAAATTTTCAGAGCGGAGAAAAACTATTTATATTGTTTAAACAATACTATGAAATTGAAAACTTCTCCTAGCTGTATATTTTTGCATCTAAAAAATGTTATTCAACTTGACACGTGAGTTATAGTTAGTTCTTGTGAGATATATCTCTAATTTTGAACCAATAACATCGCTGTTTTTGAAAAAGGAAAGATTTGGACGTGACTTACCGGACAAATAATGGTTCAAGCAATTTTATCAAAAAAAAAATGAAGATAAAGATTCTGTATCGGATAGGTCAGTAGTATGGGGTCTGTTGAAAAAATAAGCTTAATGTTACAATTTCGCGGGATACCTTCATTCCATTAGCGATTTTTATTATTATTTATGTTGGTACACTCGTCTCGAACATATGTTTACAGTTTTAGCTGATTAGCATGTTCAGTTTGTTGGCGAGACGGACAAAAGTTAGAAAAATATTGTGTATTCGGCGATTTTCTGATATTGAAAAATTAGATCTAACAGTTTGCATTAAATTTTATGTAAAAATTTGGATTAAAAACTCAAAAACACTTGAAATGTTGACAGTGGCATACGGTGATTGTACTTTGAGCCAAAAAAATGTTTACAAGTGGTAGAAGCTTTTTACAAAAGTTTGAGAAAATGTGAATGATGACTCTCACCCTGAACGCCACAGAACATCAACAAACAATCAAAATGTTGAGAAAGTGAAGAAATTTATTATGGACAATCTTCGAATCACTAGTAGAGAAGTTGCTGAGGGTATCGGAATATCGGTTTTCACTTGCCATGCAATTTTTTCGTAAATTTCGGACATGAAGCGTGTTGCAGTGAAGTTAATTCCGAAATTGCTGAGTTTTTACCAAGAGAATCGTCGCAAGAGCAGGGCTCAGGAATTATTGAATGATGTTAACTGGCGATCCAAATTGGCTCCAAAGAGCCATAACGAATCATGAGTATACTTTTTTAAGGACAATACAAGCACTACAGAAAAATCCCTTAAGGCGCTCTAAGAGCAGTGCTTGTGCGAAAATAGTGATTCACATAGAATTTGAATATTTATGGAGGAAACCGATGTTTAGGTGTTTGTTGCATTGAATCGAACCTGGTTATTTTCACTCCAATTCTGAATTACTTCTGGATCCTCATCAAGATATGTAACTTCCGGCTGCCGATGAAGATGTGCATCCGCCACCGATCTTCTGGAATCCAAATGGAATGACGAAACAAGTGTGATATAGAAAGAGAGTTGGAGACAATATAAATCTCTGGGGAACACCAGCGTAAACGGTAAAAGTATTCGAGACATATTCGTCGACGGCCACTTGCAGGGAACGTTCTTTCAGGAAGTTGAAGAGCCATTCAGAAAACTGATCCAATAAGACATAGCTTTAAAGTTCGACCAGCAAACCCTCATGCCAGACACTATCAAAGGCTTTAGAAATATCAAACGCCACATCTCTTGACTCTCCATGTTTCTCGACTGCATTATTCCAAATATGGGTGACATACGATAGAAGGTCGCCTGTTGATTTTTGTTTCCGAAAGCCACATTGATGATCGCTCGAGAAGTTGAAGCCTTCCACATATTTAAGGATATGGTGCAGAACTGCTTAGAGGATTGGAAAAAGTGTAATTATATCGTAGGGGAGCTACTTTGCAGCGGACAAAATAGAAATTGATGAATAAATAAATATTTTTTGATAAAAAAAGTCACCTTATTTGTTTTTAACAGACCTCGTATATAAGTTGGCTTGTGATTCTCTTCCAAAATGTTATATTGGCCAAACAGGCAGAACATTATCCCGAGAAATAAAATTCACTGAACGACCAAATAGAATTGAATTCTTCTCCCGTTTCGAATATATTTCCTAATGTGGAAATTGGTAGTTAGTTTATTACATATTCATTCAATAAGTTGGTGAAATTTTTTCATGATGTTTGAATTCATAATTGGTTTTTAGCTGTATGCAGGTAAAATTATTAGTCATTGATTCTAATCGTTGCTATATTTATATAATACAATTTGTGCTTTAGCACAAGTTTTACATGTTCATTTAGTGAAATTTGTCTTTTATGATGCATACAAATTTTCAGTTAGTTTTTACCTACACTCAAGCAGAACAAATCATTATCACCTACGTGAAAGGTCGCATGATTCAAAATACAAACCACGAATTGAGTGGAATTCAGCCAATATGAAAACACTTGGGGAAACTGATAGCAAAACACGTGTTACGGTTTTGTAAACTGTCCAGTGAAAATCTCACAATTAAGTGTTACTTGAATCGTTACGGATTTTCATTTTTCATGAAGTATTAGCCAATTCCATCACATATAATATAATTGCTATTTATGTAAAAAAAGATTCACAATACTTATAGTAAACTAGAAAATGTTATAACAAACACTCACTAGTTCTTTAACGTATTACTAGCATGGGATCAATACACAATTTTTTAGTCTCTGTAGTAGCCGCTTGTAATATTACATATAACCCGGAGATTTCACTACAGTCCTTGTGATACTTCTCAAGGAAATAATGGTTCTCAATTTTTTTCTAGAAATAAAAACCAACAAAGCAGCAGAATTGATATGAACTATCTGGACATTTTAGTACTATATACCTGGCTAAAGTCCATTCGTTACAAGTAGAAAATTTTCCGAATCATTCTCATCCATAGAACTACTTTTAGAATAAACTATCTGATCAAAGTCATATATTCTAGGGAAAGAAAGTTTTTGACTTTCTACTATATCTTGATACATATATTCATAAATTCTACTTTCAGTATTTGTACCTATTCTTTACAGTATTTGAAATCTTGAATACTGAAGCTAAATGTCACTGATTCATCATAGGCCACGACGATGGACTTGGTGGAAATGTAAATAGGTTGGCTGTAAAAGCCAGTGTTTTCAGCACAGCCTCACTGAAGATGGAGATCAAACCCTTTCTGCTCGTGAACTTTATGAAATGTTTCTGGCAAGAATAGACATTCACGGAAGAAAAACACAAATAAGTTCAATGAAATTTCAGTTAAAATTTATTCTTCGATATTTGTATTTCAAAAAGATGTTAACATTTTTACTTGCTTCAAATTTATGATGTGCTACACAAAACGTAGTAATAGGGAAGCCCACGCGAGGATTTCGGGATTTACTAAAGCGCAGCAAATTAATATACAGGCGAATACCTTGTACCCGGTTAAGTAAAGGATAAAGGATAAGATTATTAAAAAAATGGATCATCAGAAATTCTCGAGCGCGTCAGATTGAGGTAGGGTGAGTTAATTACAGGCTGAAAAAGGTATATTTTAGGAATCTAACAATTTGAGAATGACGTAAAAATAGGGGAGGGCAGCAAAGTTGTAAAAAAAATAACGCCATTTCGACATTCTCGAACGTAGTTTTTTTTTCAATTTTGAAGGAAATAATTCAAAGATAACGAAAAAAATATAATCTGACGATTTCCGCAAGCCGAAATAACAAAAATTCGTCGATAAAGTTCAATGCGTGATGTTTTCTGAGTTCTTCAATTATTTGAGTTCAATGAATTTTTTTTTTAATTGAAGAAAAAAAATATTTTTTTCGTTAGATTGAGCGAATTCCTTTAGACAATTGTCAGATTATGAGACAGCACGTCTAGAACATGAAGATTAAGCATATATATCTTAATCTACCGCGCTGTATTTGGATCTTGAATAAATAACATAAATTATTTTTATATTATTCCTTAGATACAGATATAATATACTTAATATTGTAGGTGAGGATTTTTAAATTTTGGATTGTCTAGAGCCTAGAGGACAGGATAGCCTGGTTCAAATTCCAAATCGAGTTTTTTTTTCATCTATGTCTGCAAAGGTCCATTCTTTCATATTCATAATTTGAATATGCAGGTCCTTACCTACTACTTGAGAAATTAAATTTTCGAACTGATAACCATGAGCATTCGTTCAATAATAATTTTTGGGGGTCATTTCGACAGCAATCTGTATTCATGAAGTAGTTAGTAAATTAGTTCTTGGAACCCAAATGTCTCTTCGAACATCATTTCTTCACAGAAAGCTTAGAACTGCGCTGAGGCAGAAGGCTGCGGATGTTCATATAAAAAGCCTTGAAGAAAGATTCCACCTAATCACGATGGACGAATGATCAATAGCTCGCGGAGGCTGTAGGAATATGCGACTTGCCTAGTATTCGCATCCTATCATGGTAATGCTATTTAGTGGTCAGCAGCATGCCTTTACCCGAAGTGTGATGGATACGTCGTTATTTGGTGGCTATTTACCACACAGTGGGTGTGAAATGCCTGTTGGAAGCCCTATATTCTATAAGAAATTCGATACGAGACGAGTTGTCATCATGTCACGAGCTTAACCTCGTCCTGTGCAATCCGCTTATAATTTTCCGAACAGCAAGGTCAGGATTCCGTCCCCCCGATTCGGAAAGCGAAAGCTTCGGGGGCCGAACTCGGTGGAGTGCCCTGCATTTTTCGATTGTCTCCACTGGTGGCATGATGCTAGTCTTTTCTGCAACCACACCAACGGTGTGGTAGTTCAACCACCGCGGTGGTTGAAAACTGCCACTCCCACCACTTCGTTAGCAAACCGAAGAGGAACTATATAACCTGCTACAGAATAATACTCTCGTATATGTAAGAGGGCGGAAAAGACGGCATTCTTCGGATGTGTTTCACACCTCAGATCATGCATTCTTGCTATGTGCCCTATTCGCACGGGCTCACTACTCTCGTAGCACCGCATAAGGCTATCTCTTAGCTCTTGTGTCATCTCAAAGCGTTCGGTGGCACATCCTTGATTTTCCATTACCAACTGATGAGTGTATCGAGTGGTTAGCCCAATAGATCCACAATTGGCATCTACGGAGGCAATGAGATTTACCTCCCGGGTGCGCCTGGACTGCTGGTCCGGTTTTGCACCGTTATTATTATATTTGTTTCCTGAAGTTGCCTCGATACATTCGAGTAACCACGCCAGCATTATCAATTAATGACCACTCCCCACACCGTGACGTAAGTGATCATTGTGTCCAAGAATCATGTGCCGTAAGGAAGTACTGTGAGCCAAGAGTGACAACCTTCTGCATTTGTGCAGCTGAGATTTTTGTCTTGATGCGGCAAGTCGGCATGATCTTGAGATTCAAGAGAAGGGAGGGCATCATTCCACCAAAGACCCTAATGAAAAAACCAACCATCTTGACAAAGTGGTCTGGGTTCAGAGATTTAATCTCGATAATCTCCACAGCAAATATCGTCTTGCTCTCATGATTGAGAAGAACTACATCAGGCTTATTAGCTTGGCTAAGCAATATTTGAGTTTACTGTCGTTTCTATAGACGGCGTCCTCGTAGAGAAAAATTTTCAACTTCAGTTGTCTATGAGATGTATAAACAACATCGATTTCCACAGATTGTAATGATGTAAGTATCGAAGACCAAAATTATGGAAAATTAATTTCCTAATAGTGCAGATCACTATGAAAACTGAACAACCGTACAGGTAATTGCAACAATTCATAAATGTTAAATTACGAGTTGTTTATATAAGTTTCTAGTCCACCTGCGAGTGAACCAGAGTACTTAGATAACATAACATTCAACAGCCTAATTACAATAATGGCCATATCGAAATATTAATGTTTTATCCGAATATGTCGAAATACAAATAATAAATTTCCGATACAGAACACATATATTTTTTTTTATAACAGGCTAGTTGTGATAGCCTCATTTGAAGTAATATCTGAATTAATTTAAGATCATTATATTATCTGTAAAAACTCTAGTCTAGGTTGAAGTTAATGGTTGTTGGATTTGCATACAATAAATTCAAAATCATATCTAATAAATTCAATGAAATTATAATAATATACATCGCTTTGAGGTCACGGTCTCAGATAGTTTCAATAATGATTCTGATCCAGATAAGATTCAACGGAGTTACTGGTGCAGAGCCAACATTTTCATATCAATTTATGAGAAATGTTTCGAATGGAGCCTTGGTCGAAATAGCATTGAAAGACTTTTATACAGGTTGACAGAGATTTAGTACTGTAGAAAATCATGTATGTTAACCATGGTGTATACCAATATGAGTGCAGCTTTTGTTATCAACAATTCACAATATTTCGAGCAGAAATGAAAATGTAAAAATTAAAAACATTTTGATTATCATAGAATTCCTAAAATTTCATATAATTAAGTACTTACCTCTGATTTCTGGTTGAAAGATTCATCACGTATCTTCTATATTTCCATGTTTGTACTAACTACATATTATGCTCAGTAAATCACGTTGAATCATGCCTTCTAACATCTGTATCCCATCATATTTAATCATTTTGAGCCTTTTCAGTTTACCTTTTAGGTGAATAATTGCGAAAACGTTATCCATTATCAAAATTTAAAAACGAAAAATTATTATTGAATTATATCCAACTTACTTTAATTGTTTGATTTGTTATTAGACTCTGAATGTTTTTACTTCCTGTGTGTTGAAATTGATAATCAAATCCTATCCGACATCACAAGGTCAAGGCTTTCATAATCCCCGGAAAATATCATTTTTCACTTGATTTCAATTCAAAATAAAAACTCGATATGTGCACCCACAAAATTCGGCAGGTATGTTTTCGAGAAATTTGATCATAGGTTCGGCTAAGACACCCATCTTAATGTCTTTCGTTTATTATGTTGACTTCCTGTTCGCCCATTCAGTAACTCATCAGAGTATATATATTTCCGAACAAGGAAATGATATTATAGTATTTCGTGCGTGAAAAATTCGGTTAGGAAATATCCATTTCAATATTATGGCGCCAACAACACAAAAATGAAATCGAATCCGTAGAGATCACATTCAATTACTAAATATCATATTCGAAACACGCGATGAAAATGGCATTCGAATGATTTTGTGAACAAATTATACATTTTCTTCACAAAACAACGTGCAATGTACAGGGTGTTTATTAAACATGCGACAAAAAATTAAGGGACTATTCCGCGGACTGTTACAAGAATATTTTGTCCTTTGATAATTTTTGATAGAGCGCTTTGTTTCGAAGATACGGAGCGAAAAAAATGTCGACAATAACAAAATTGGAAATGAAAATATAGCGTACTACACTGGACCTACCAAGTAATAGAAAATATGAAGTCATTAGTTTATACTACTCCAGTGGAAGATGTGGACAATTTGAGAAAGCGGATAATTGCTGGGTGTAACGCAATCAGAAACGATCCAAGTGTTTTTGAAAAAGTTCGGGAGTCGATGAGGAGAAGATTGGATTATTTTATCCGAACGGGGGTTAGTCATTTTTAACAGTTCTTGTAGATTAAGAAACATAACATGTAATTTTTGGTTATAAATTGTTATTGTCTAAATTCTTTATCACTCCGTATCTTCGAAACAAAGCACCCTATCAAAAGACAAAATATCCTCAGGAATAGTCTCTTAAATTTTTGCCGAATGTTTAATAAACACCCTGTATGAATTTTAAAAAGTATTTTCCCAAATATTTTAGGCTCTACGAAATATTTGTGATGCACCGTTTGGAACCTTTGGTGTGGTAATGGATATTACTGGAGTTCTATCCCAACACCAAACTACACCACCATTACTACACCAAAGGTTCCAAACAGTGCAATAAATATGCTTTTATTGATTAACTACATGAATTGCACCTTTAAGTTAAAACATGGATCATCTTTGAAAGGGAAATCTGTATTTTTTCATTTCTATTCATTTATGAATGAGTTATCAAAAATGTCAAAAAATTAAGAACATAAATTGAGCATTAAACTTTAGTTTCAGAGTGGTTTGTTTTCTTGTTGACAGAAGCTACATTTAATAAATTTATTTTCATTTTCTCAAATATTGTTTTAAATTGATTGTATGATGATTATATTTATTCAATTTTAATTTTTCACACAAAGGTGTAAAAACTTATTTCTTCAATACAAATTATTTATGAAATAAAGGAATAGAAAGTTACGAAATATAACATATCCTGAATACAAACCAGCAGTGAAAACAATAACAATTTAGAAAACAAATTCTCCAAACTTGATAGTTATGGAAAAAAATGAATAGTTAATTAATGAATACAATATGCAATAAACATTTGTTGAGAAATATTTGAGATAGTATTCAGCTTCTCATAAAAACTCAATTATCTCATGAACAGTGCCTTTATTAGCAATTTTTCATACAACAAAAATAAAAAATTCAAATTGAATTGAATGTTTGAATTGAAAGGGATATATATTTTTAAGAGAGATTAATTTTTGTGAACGAATAATTTTGGCATTCTACTTATCCATCTTTCCACAGAAAATGTGGGATCCTTCCAATTTGACTAAATAAACGAATGAATGTAATCACGTTGTCATCGATGATATGAGTAGATTGAAGTCATTCGTGACAAAGTCGTAATTTCATCAATGAACTGAGTGCTCTTTCTCAAAATGTTATCTAGATTTGGAGTTGAAGAGGCAATGAGTTAAGTGTCTTATGCCGAAACATCGGATGTTCACCAATGAGGATGACAGTGTTTCGTGTAACTGAAATTTTATCTCTTTCATTGTCTACATTGTGTAGCAATCCTGTGGATGATATGTGATTCAATTCCATAACGAATGTTCCGAATACAAACTGAGTAGAAAAAACTGTTTTTGTATAATAATAAAAAGATGTTTCTTTAGTGTAATTCAATGTTTATCCAGTTTGTGTTTGAAAATTACTCCTTTGCATGATCTACACATCTTTGTGTAGGGGTATTTTTTTGAACGTTTGTTTGAAGGTGGTTGACAATGTTTCGTGGTGTATTACATCAGTTCGGACTTCCATTGTCTAATATAATATAAATTGATTTGAAATCCCTG
>WOGP01000125.1:0-31635 GCA_015342065.1 Leptinotarsa undecemlineata
CTTCCTGTGAACGGTGGTGTCCTGCAAAATAAATATGAAACAAAATTTTTGGGTGTATTTATTGATCATAGGCTTAAGTTTGATGCTCAGAAGTAAAATTTCTTCTGGGTGTTATGCAGTGAGAGTAGTATCTAAGGAGTTGAATTTCATTACTGCAAAAATGGCCTACTATGCATTAATTGACGCCCAAATTCGATATGGGATACCATTTTGGGGAGCATGCTGGACAACCCTCTTATCTTCTACCTTGATTTCACAGAAAAGAGCTGTAAGATACCCCTATAAGAAAAGACCAAGAGACTCATGCAGAGAACTCTTTAATAATGATCAAATATTAACTGTCATTACACTTTTCATCTAGGAGACAGTTTTTTGGTGGATAAACACAAATCAAGATATAATTTAGCGACCTCACCTTATTCAATTCGAAATACGGAGTTTAGCCTCAGGCTCCCAATTCCCACTTCTAACAATATTTCACAATGGTGCTGAAATATACAATTATCTGCCAGTCGATATAAGGTCCTCTAATTTGACAGGCAAGCTTTTTAGTGAGGCTGTAAAGAATTTTTTAGTAGATAAGCCTTATTACAGTCTACAAGAATACTTTGTAGACACTTGTTAGCATGTTTTTTGTTTTGTATATTCTATGGTATGACCATATATCATATGTGTATTGTTTAGTTACAATAAATTCTCCTTATCGCGTAAGCTTATGTTTCGAATTTTACTCATTTAAAATTCATTATAATTTTTTATGACTTATGATTTTATTTATATCAATTATTTATATGATTCGTTCTATTTCTCAAGCTTTTTTTGAGTTACTAATTATGACTAACTGTAATAGTTATGGAATTTTATTGGCGATTTCTATTTTTATATTTTGAACGTTTTATGGTTATTTTGTTATTTACATGTAGTCTACTTCAACTATGTAATAATCTACTTTTGATACTTTCATTTATATTGTTCACAATGCTTCGTCAATAAGATCTCATTCTTCAGACGATAAAGTATATTTTGATTTGATTACGCTAGCCTAGAATCTACAAAGGGATACAGTATAAATCGATAGAAAAACACATTTGTGAAAGCTTTCTCTTCTTGACAGCACTACTTATAAAATTTATTTTTATAATACTACGAAAAAATATAATTTCGAAATCTCAAATAATTAGGTAATCTTGTGTTTCCATCATAATGTAAACAACTTTAGAAGTTGGTGTGGCTAAAGCCTATTATGCTTCAATAGCAAGGAGACAAACACTATTACATGAACATTAACGAAGATTCGAGTTAGGAATCATACAGTGGAAAACTTAGCCTATCTGTGACAAGTTTTCAACATTCAAATAGATAAATAGACTAAAAAAATAAAAATCTCAAAGTGGATAACATTATCTTGATTTAAAGAGATTTTGCTCTCCTATATTCATGAAAAAATATTTTAAGGAACTGAGAAATACATTCTCTCAAGTTGAATTTGAATCATTGATTCAAATGGACTGAATAAACGCTTATTTCAAGTAAAAACAATATTCCACCAAGATTATGCATGCATTTCAATAGAAATCATCACCTTAGCTCAAGAGAAGTAAGTATGCATTCTTTAGTATGAGCAAAATTAATTTCAAATCATAAAATTTTTGTTTTGAAAGAATGATATGTTAACTTGGAACACTATTTGAAATTAATTGTTTTCCTTCGAAGAGAAACATTTTTCATTTTATTCTTATAAATCGAATGAACTCATTTACTTCATCAAAGATGAACTCATGCTTTTGTTTATACACTGTCCCTCTCATATGCATGTCCTCAGTTACTTCAATCCTGAGTATCTCATCTCTAATATAAACAGCTACCTAGATATATATATAAGTGGTAAGGGAAGAAATTAAATAATAAAATATATATTATAATTGGTTTATTTGAAGTAATTCATAAATATTATCCTGAAAAAGCATATGATGAACAAAACATAATAGAGAACTAAATTTTCATTGCTAATATTTGCTTGAATACCATATTCCAACTTAATGAGAGATCATACAGTTATACAAATAACAGATATAAATTTTCAATCACAAAACATATATAAAAAGAAGTGACATAATCTTGACAAATTGTAAATCAACAAATATAATAAAATCGAAATCTATAAACAACATTAAAATACAGATAAGGAAATGAATTGATTTATTAGTAATTTTACACTAATTTGAAATATTTCAAACGAGATGCCATTCCGATAAATAACAATAAAAAAATCACTATTGTCTATTATCCACAATTGCTGGAACATCACATCACGAAAGAAGAAATCAGCACATTATCGTTAGCCACTATTTCGAATAACTAAAAAGATAAAACTATGAAAACAGCTGCCACTTAATCAAAAATAATCTCTTTTTTTAATAAAAAACTGTTTAAGTGGGGTTATTCCGTTAACCAACGCAATTGTTGTCCACATACGTACTGCAACCCTTAAAATTTTTAACTTTTCTGAAATCTTATTGTTTAACATACGATTTCTAGCAAGTTAAAAGGTGCTTAAACATAAATAAATAATCAATTCAAAAGACGTACCTCTAATCCTTTTGAAGTGGACAGAAGTTTTTACAGAAAAATTGCCTTTCAAAACCATTATAGGAATTCAAAGTGTTGTGTGAGTATCATTATAGAATTGATGGAAAATATAAAGTTAAAATGTTTCATTTAAAAATTTACAAACATACCTAAAGTTATCTGATTCGCTATTCAAATTGAAAAATCATTGTTTTCAGGTTTTTGGAAATTCTGATTTCTCCTCTAGTGAATTTGGTAATATTTCTGCCTATTTCTTACATTCCTGAAGGAAATATATCAAATAATTTCAATCTCAGTAGGGTATATTGAATTTATTTCCGATAAAAAAATAACACTTTTCTGAAGTAATTACAGAAAGCAAAAACGTTTCGGAACTCACCAAACATTTAAATGTTGAAATCAGAAAGTTGATGTCATATTTAAGTGCTTTTTTTACCTACTGGTGCCTATTTTGGTACTTTTTGTATTATAATTCATTGTTGAAAATATAATTATCTCTCTCGTTCAATTCATAATGAATTCGGTCTAACATAAAATCAAATTTTGTTTAGAGAAAATGCCCTTATTTGAAACAAGATAAAAGATATATTCAAAACAAGAGATTGGCGAATTTGAATCAACATGGAGGATTTTTCAGTTCAAATTAATATACATTTGCAGAGATCGGCTCATGTATTAAAGCATGTGTGAAAAATAACGAAGCATTGATATAATTTTCGCAAAACGAGGGCAAAATTAAGTTGCTGTCATAGTTTACCACTTTCGCTTCGGTATTAGGTATACAACGCAGTACTTACTGCGGAGTTTCTTTCTCAAGTAACCCAATACCTCAATTTTATCCAATTATAATACTTACCCATGAAAATATCTTCCGACTGTGTAAGACCGCAGTGTTGGAAAATCTGTTCTATGTATGGTAAATACAAAATAGACGGAAAAGATTTGCACTACCTACAGACACATAAAACACTTTCTTCTTAAAATCAGACGTCACTTTCCAACCCATATTGGCGTGCACGCGAACACTGTTCTACATTGTTAGTTTCTCATAAAACTATATTTAAATTATTTTCAATAATACCTATGTTCAAATAAAACAGGTTTTTTCAAACTGAAATGAATGAACTACTTCTTTAAAAGGAATCCTGTTCATTCTATATAAAATTCCTGTTATCTTCAGTAGATCATAATATAGTTTTGTATAGATTTGTTTTATATAGATTCAAAAAATTCTTGTTATAAACGAATTGAGTTATTTGAAGGGTTTTGAAATCAAACAAACAATATGTTTTAGATCAAGTTGATATTGCTCTCCATTTGGAACAGTATACTTTTCTCTTTAAATATATGGTAGATTTTGAGATGATATTATATTTTCTTGATTCAAAATAGTTCATCTTCGCAATAATAAAATCAAACGAATGATTTTGTTGAGAGGCCAAGAAATTTTATTTCTTCTTCGAAAAAAGTGTGATAGTTTCTTTAATAAAGATAAACATTCCAAAGCAACCTATGATCTTCTTTAAAACAAATACTTCTTACTGTGTAGACTCTGGTTTCTTCAACATACAATTTGGATTTCAGTCTTGATCTTTTTCATGTGATGAAGAAGAGAGAGAGAAACCAATGACACCAGAAGACGTAAAGAATAGGATTGGAGGAGTTTTTCGGTTAATTAAAAAATCAAATTCGGTTGAAGTTGATAGATTATATTTATGTATAAACTATTTCATACTTTATTCAAAATATTATATATTTCCAACGCAGATAAAGTAGTTAATCCCTACATTTTCTGAAAGCTCCTCGTGTGGACTATTTTGGGAATAGCTCTATGTACAGAGCGTTTTATTTGAACACTCTGTTATATTTGAACCTCCGCTTCCGCCAGAATATCAAATAATAATCGCCAGTTCTTTTGCCAAATTACAACATCGTCTTAAAATATAAACCGTTTTTGTGGCAGAATGACCAATCAACGCAATTGTGCATTGAGAACAGGTCATTTTTCTCCACAAGTCATCAAAGGCATTGAGTATCTGAATACGAAGAAATTTAACATATTCTGATGTGTTTTGTAGTTTGTCATTTTATTTTCTTGTTTATAGTAAAATCTTCTTTGTTATAGTATAATCACCTTAAATCTAAATAGTTGATATTTCCATCATCTTGAGATAAGTAGTTAGTGTTCTTTCTAAAAATACTTGTTTTTGGTTGCTCATTTCTGTGGTGTTTTTTGTACAGATATATAATTACCCATAATGAAAAATTAATATTGTTTTGCCTAACATGTAACGACATTTCAATTCACAAATCAGTACGAACGAATCAAAGCTGTAAGTTGGGGAAATCAACTGAAAAATAAAATGATTATGAATTTTCAAATACATTTGTGTGTTTAAAAAAATAGGAAAATTTTCATTTTCCTCAAAAAAAAATTTTTTATTCATCAATTTCTGTTTTGTTCTGTTCAGAGCAACCACCCTCAGGTATAATACACTCATGTCAGCGGTTCTTCCAATCCTCAAAACAGTTTTCATATGTACTTTTTGATATGTTCTTGAGGCCTCTAAGGGATTCGGTTTCTACCTCCTGAATCGTCGCAAAACGTCGTACTTTCATGGGTCTCTTCAATCTTGTGAACAGGAAAAAGTCGCAGAGGGCTGAATCTGGTAAATACCGCGGCTGAAGCATAATTACGTTGTTGTTCAGCAACGGTCAGCAAAATATTGAGAAATGATTTTAACTAGCGTGCTTTTTTGGTCTTGTCTTTCCTGAGCTCTTACATTGGAACGATTGCACTTTGGTTTCGAAATCATAAACATATATCCATGATTAGTCATCAATTATGGAGGAAAAGAGAAAAACATAATGTATTGCCCAACAGATTAATCCATTTGCTGGACAATATACATATAATATAATAATGCAGTATAAATAAAGGCTACTTAAACTAAATATATAACAAAAGATTGACATATTGAGGATTTAACAAATCAAGAAATAAATTCACATATATGATCGAATTAAGAAAAACACATGGCATAATTATTATTTGTAAATAACATGTAATGAAGAGAGTAAGCTAGATGATGATTTGTTCAATTTTGGATGTTATTGTCTTCAGTGAATCGAAATTGATATCATATTGACTGCGACTGCAGTGGGTATTATAGGGTATTATAATTTTCACACATCAAATTCATAGGAGAAACTTTTCCAAGGTTGGTCTAGTAAAAGGGGTATAGAAAGTGATCTGTCTACTTGTAGTAGCTCTAGGTACGTTGAAGATGATTTCAGTAACGAGGGGGCATCAATGGAACAATGCGAAATGTTGTATAACATAACAATACTTGATGAAACTCTACGTTGCTCCATGGAAGGCACACTATTGACAGGACACCAAATTAAAGTAGCATACTTCAACTTGAAGCGAACGAAAAATGTCTAAAGTATGGTTGAGGCGGTAATATTGGTGAATGATTTACAGTTGCGGAGAACAAAGACAAGCATTTTTAAGACGATGCTGCGACATTATTACTGTGGCCAAATGTCAACCGCTTCTTCGTGAAGGAGTATTTCATTCTCGAAAGAATTGAAATACTCAATAATATTGGCATTACGTATAAAGTAGCAAACTTTGCACTTTATATCATCCATTGGCTTTGCCAAATATGTGTATACATGGTTGCCCACCACATTCGCCTCGGTATTTCTACGATAAATGAAAAGAGTTAGGAAAAAATTTTTAGCACAGTTATATGTGGGTCCATGAGGAGCATATTCCAATTATTTTGAAATATACAGGTTGACTCCCAAAAAAGTCACTCATAAGTAAAATATAAAAACTATATTAGGGAACCCTAATATAGTTCTAAACGGAATCTAGTCCTGCGTCAAATTACGCCATTGAATACGGGATATTCCATCCAATTTCAAGAAGTTATTTAATTAAATGTGTGTCCAAATTTTGAGACAATTTTTTTCGCCATTCGGCGACACAATAATATTGCATTTGAAATTTCATATGGTAGTCAAATTCAACCTTCAGGCTAAACAGTACATTTAATCATGAGCAGCTTGTTACACGTTACAGGGTGAAAACAATTTTTAAATTGTGGTCTGTATTTTTAAATTTCTCGAAATTTCTCAGAAACGGTCAGTTTCAAGTATAGAAAATAGTCACCTTTATTTGTCTATAGTATTTGAAAATATAAAAATATAGAGTGTTCTATAAGAAAAAATATAACTTTGGTATGTAACTTATTTGGGAGTCACCTTGTATATTTCAAAATGATTTTGGAATATGCTCCTCATAGACCCACATATACCTGTGCTGGAAGTTATTCCCTAACTCTCTTCATTTTTCGTAGAAATACCAAGGCGAATGTGGAGGGCCAACCTGTATAATGTCAACTTCTATCAAAAACTGCTTGATACTGTAGAGATTCGATATAGTTGACTTATTTGCTAGAAAGTCATGCTGGTTTGCTGGGATCAGGGGTTTGATGACCCTTTTAAGTGAATCTCTATTGTCGATGACGTTATTCAACAATTTCTGAACGATACTTTCTTGTATTTTTCGGTCATAACAATCTTCTTTACTTCCTTAACATTTCCTTCGGTTGTTGATGTGGTGAAGCGTCCAGGGCAACTGTCGTCATTCAGATCTTCTCGACCTTCTGTGAAAAGCTTGTACCACTTGACTCAGAGTACAATCGCCGTATGCCATTGTCAACATACCAAGTATTTTTGAACAGTCAATTCCATTTTGTGAATAGAATTTGGTGAAATTTTTTTGATCTATTCTTTTAGATAGCAAAAAATTGCAGAACACTCAAAACACTTACAAACTTTTATGCCTATCACAAACAAACTGTATATGCTAAACAACTGAAACTGTGAACATATGTTCGTGACAACGCTATTCGAATGTACTCACACTATTTTTCAAACTGTACTCGTTAGAGAATATTGCTGAATGTATTGTGAAAATTTTTCATTTATATCGGAGTACTGGTTTCATCAAATCACCTGCTAGCTTTGTACCATGCAGAGAAATAAAAAAAGCATTTTCTCATACATAAGCTAATTTATTTGCTTGTATACAGAATACTGCTGAATTTATTGTGGAAATTCTTTCATGAAAAGCAATTTCATTTTTATTTGACCACTGGCTTGATCAAATTTCCTGCTGGCGATGTACGCCGCAGTGAAAGAAAAAAATTCTCATCAGTCGGTTGGCTTTTCAATAGACGTAGTATTTTTTTTTTCATCTTGGGTAGAAGAATAGAGTTTTCTGTCAATCCCATAGGGGTGATCTTCGAAAAAGGGAATCTCGATGTTTACCTTACCACTTTTACTGAGAAAACATCAAATGGTAAAATTCGTCTTCCAAAGTTACATCAGTCTTCTTTGTGAGTAAAATACAGATACATCCGATGAAAACCGTATGAGGGAAATGTAGTATAATCAAACAGAAAATGGAAAATCTGATAAGTGTGTTCCACCAGTTGAATTATATTGAATTGTCATTAAAGACGACTCACCTTCTATGTACCTATACAGAAAATAATAAAAGTAGAATACAATTTTCCATATAATATTTTATATACATTGAACTGAGCAAAATGATTCAAACAGCTGAAAGACTGCAGGAATGAAAGTTTACTGATTTTTTTGATAAATAGAAAGCTGGTACCGAGGAGTCCATATATGATCCGCTTGTCTACTATTGTATTCTGAATATTTTAGGATTTGTTCGTCACACCTACTCACACTCGACCAAATCAAACCAGCTTTTCAAAGAAGTCGATTAGTTTGTATGGTGAGTAGCCTTTCGGGTTGGATGGTGAGAGTACGGCTCTGTCGAACTCTAAAAATCTGAGGCGACACACACTTTCTTCCAACACTCCGAGTCTCTGCATATGATGATTCAAACGACAGTTATCTGTAAGAAGGCCTGTTAGACATCGTAGTTCATCCCTACTGTAGTCCAACAACTGTTTGGTATCAAACGTCAAAGGGTGAATAAACGCCTTGAAGTGAGCCAATTATGGAAGATTCTGCCAGGAGTCTATGAATCTTCTTTCTATCCAGGTGTTCAATCTTTGTTTGGCGAAGACTGAAGCAATGCCGATAACCGGTTCTGGTCCGATGAAGCTGCTTGCGCGGCACCCTTTTTTTCAAGGGAGTCAGCAGCCTCATTGCCTTCCAGGTCAGTATGGCCAGGAATCCAGACCAGAGACAATCTGTTAAGTCTTTCTCGGGAGGAGAGCCATTTTTGGCAATTTGCTACCAATTCAGACGTTGCTCAATAGGAACCAAGAGCTTCCAACACCGCTTCACTGTCCGAAAATGTGTATTCTTTCAACCCTGCGTTGGAAGAATCCAACCTCATACATAAGGTTGGATACTTTCAATCTCTCCGCACACAATTCATCAACATAGGTTCCTAGGTAGGTTGATATCTCTGTCTCAGGTCTGTGACGGAAGACACCTGCACCAGAACCGGTAGGTGTTTTAGATCCATTTGTGAACCAACAACTATCTGCTTTCAATATTTCCTTCTCTCCAGGATCCAGTCCTCTCTATTCGGGAACAGAACTTTATACGACAGTTCGTAGTTGACGCAGGCATGAAGTCAGAGGTCATTTTCAGGACGCTGTGACTTCCAGTGTCAACCAACAGTCTGTTGCATTCTGCATTGAATTGATTTGTCCAATGGGCAATGTGCATCTAGCACATCTAGTCCATCTAGCCTCTCTCTCCAGAAGAATGTGGAGAGGAGGTAGATCTAGAATGATCTTCATGGCCGCTGACGGTGTGGCACTGATGGCACCACTGATGTCCAGACAAGCCTGTCTGTGTAAGCCAGAGAGTTTCGCCTGGGCCTTCTTCTGTAAAACTTTCTGTCATCAGGCAATTGCACCATAAGTGATCATTGATCTGTCAACATCACATAAATCCAATGGATTTCTTTGGGTCCTACACCCCAAGTTTTATCACAAACCCGACATTTCCATAGGGACAGTCTGGCTTTGTATATAACTTTTTCCACGTTAGCGTTCCAGGTGAGTTTTTTATCAAGGACAATGGATTATCAAGGATATTTTGCCTCCGTTCCAAATGAAATGACCTCAACACTAAGAGATAGAGACCTTAGATCGTCCAATTTTCTTCTCGTGGTGAAGAGGATTATCACAGTTTTACGGGGGTTGACAGACATCTGCTCTCTCAGGCACCAACTGTGAACAATGTCCATCGTGCTTTGGAGGGTATAATCATCAATTCATATTTTTGAGATATTGATGTGCTCAATTGAATCACTATTAGATCGAATCGAATCATGATGTACCTATCAATTTCTTCAGCAAAAATTGAAAATATGATGGGTGTGCCTAACTCAATCAAGAAAGCCGTACAGGTATGTGATACATTTAAAAGTTCTTTTCATGAAATGTATTGAAAATTTCAATCAGCATTCAAGAGTTGTAATAAGTTTTCCATATTTGCGTTACGCACCTTATATAGGGTCTTTCATTGAACGCTTCCTATTATTGAATTTGAATAAAACAAAGTGTGTATGGCGTATCGCCGAAATTTTGAATTCATTTGAAAGACTTATTGATGCAGTTATGTGTGGAATATAACAATAACGAATATAACGATGGCATGGGTTATGGTGACTATGAGAATCGCTGTGGTTTATAGCTTAATCGCATACACCTACGACTTCAGAAAATCCCATAAGTGAAAGTTAAACGGGGTCAAATCGCCCGATTTCGGGGGCCAGTTCACATCAACTCCATGTGAGATGACCATGCCCTCAAATCGCTTGTGCTGAATATACAATTTGTGGCAGGTAGCGCCGTCTTGTTGAAGCACATGTCGTTGATGTTCAGATCATAAAATTCAGACCAAAAAAATCGGTAATCATCGACCTATAGTGCTAGCCATTGACAGTGATAGCTTGGCCATCGTCTTTCTCAAAGAAATGGTGCCGCTAGCCCAAAATCCACACCAAATATTGACTTGCTCGAGATGAATTGGAATCTCTTGGATCTCATGTGGATTGATATCGTTCCAAATTTGACATTTTTGTTTATTCAATCAAGGTCAGTTGCCAACTATTCCAGAGTTCTGGAATAGTTCTGGTGAGCGACATGAAGTCGACTGCCTAGGAATATCCTGCATACTCTCACATACAGCGGCGATTTTTTTCAACAGATTTTGCATTTTGTCGAAGTAAGAGTATTGATCGATCGTTTACTGAATCAGTAGATTCAAAATGGGCGAAGCGTGCGATACGTTGTCCAAACAGAACACTCATTTTGATAAAGACATTTTACTATTTGCAAGTGTTGTTGAGTGCTATATCTATCAATGGTAATTTGGAAAAACATACTGAATGAATGGCAACTGATTTGACAGATGTAGCTTCAACAAGATGGCCATTGAAGTTTGGTAGTATCTGTTGGAAGACCTATTATACAAGGTTTTTCTCAGCACATTATAGGTCCACTTTCTATGACAATGCCTATACCCAAATTTGTTACTTTTCGAGATATTAATTTTTTTTTCTTAAAAATTTGACAGTCACAGCACCATTCCAAAAATAACATAACTCATAGAATCACACCTTGAGCATCAAGTCATGAAGAGGTCCATCGAATTTTCGAAAATAATTTACTGGGGGGTCGAAATTTCCAACTAAAACATAACATCGAGAAAACTGGTGAAAAGCTATTTTTCACATGGAAACTATACAATATTCTATAATTTTTGGATACTACGAAAAAAAATATACCAAATTCATGAAGAATGTCCAATACCTAAAATACATCCCTGGCAAGATATATCCGATTTTGGGAAATATTTGAAATGTACATCATTCGAAGCTATATAAAATCAAGAAAGCTTTGAAAACAAACGAACTAACTCTGCCATTGGTAAAAGGTAACTCAACATGAAAATGGATGTATTGAAATGAAACAATATCAAAGAGATGAATTATATATTTGTTTATGGATATCGAATACAGTAATTTTATTTTGTTTACATTTTTCAAAGTTAGATTTTACTTTAATTTTAGAATTTAACTTAATTTCTTTAAATTCAAATAATATTGTGGTTCATTCATAAAATTTGGTCTTACTTTATGGTTCAAAAAATATTAAAACTCCATGAATCCTGGAAGTTGAGCTGGAGAACGTGCTTTGGATTTTCTGCTGCTCAAAAATGACTATTTTGGCAAATGTGGCTTCATCTGTCCATATCACGTTCTTCATGAACTCAGGGTCCTCCTGTATCTTGATAAGAAACCTTTCGCAGGTAAGTTATGAGGTTTCAGATTTTGAACTAGTAATATTTAAAGGGACGCCACTTTTTTTATTGACGAACATGAAATTCTAAGTGACTTTTCTGCGTCTTTCAAGGAATTTTCTAGATAGGCTGTGAAGTAAAACTACAATTTCGATGTCCTCATTGTTTATGAGTGGTTTTTTTTGTTGATGACAGACAAAAAACACGAAATCACGTCAGTTTTTTAGAAGTCTTCTCAGAAAAATTTTATTGGGTCTGTGTAGATTTGAAAATATTTCTGCAAAAACACGACAAGTTCTGTTCATTATCTTATTGCATTCCTTATATGATTATTATATTTAGGAAATCTTCATTAGGATACCCCAAAGAAAAAATTTTTCACATAAATAGAAAACTACGAAATACATGTCAATTATATCGCATCAAATTTTGACATATTTGTTGTAACTTCATTTGTTTTCAAAACTTTCTTGGTTTGATATTGCTTCGAATGATTTATATTTGGAATATTTCCCAAAATCGGATATATCTTGCCAGGGATGTATTTTAGGTATAGGATATCCTTCATGAATTTGATATCTTTTTTTTTCGTAGTATCCAAAAATAATAGGATAGTGTGTGGTTTCTATTTGAAAAAATCGTGTTTCATCAGTTTTCTCGATGTTATCTTTTAGGTGAAAATTTCGACCACCCTGTAAATTATTTTACAAAATTCGATAGACCTATTCATGACTTGATGATTGAGGTGTGATTCTGTAAAATTTTACATTTTCAACTGTTACTGTCTAAGAGTTATGATTTTTTTGGAGTGGTGCTGTAACTCAAATTCTTCAGAAAAATTTAATATCTCGAAAACTAACAAATTTGGTTACAGGCATATACAGGGTGTTCCATTGGAAATGAGAACGTTGGCCTCAACTTCCCATATAACGGAAGTCGAAAATAATATTGTTGAGAAGGCCATTTTGGGAAATCCACTACCACAAAATCTCAAGTTTTTATTTTGAATCGTTCTCCAAATATTCCTAAGGAACGCTCTTCGTGAAAGACCCTGTATATCATTTTATTTTTCAACTAGTACGCCTGTGGAACAAGTACTTGAAAGTGATTTAATATTTCATTGTCCAGAAAAATAGAATATGAACGGAAGTCCTCTTTTTGTGAAAAGAATTGATTATCGGGTAACTATCTGATTTCTCCATCATCCATTGTTAGGTAGACACGCTGTGAATAGCTAGAGTTGCCGTCAGGATTATCACTTCACACATTTTTTTTTCAAATTAATTGATAAGTTAATTATTGACCCACATATTCTACAAAAACTTAATTTCAATGTAGAGTGGTTAATCGTTTTCACCTGTCAACAGCACGTACAAATATTCTGAAACGATTACCTCTGCATTACATGTGTGTCAAATGCAATTCTGCAAGTTGTCTGCCCGACATTTTCTTACTGTTCCATATCTGAGATTAGGTCTTTTTACTTCAGCTAATTCTATATGTAAATATCGTTTATATTCTTATAACTTATTGTAATTGTATTGTACTGTGATTTGACATACATATCTCTGTTCTGTAGTTGGGTGTAACCTGTAAAACAATGTATAAATAAATAAATAAAAAAAACAAACATTGAAAAAAACCACGTCAACAAAACCAAATTGATAAGTTTTGTCAAAAGTAGCATAGCAATAAGATATTTCGCTCATTGAAAGATACTCATACAAACATTGAGAAATCTACAGAGAGTTGATGATATCGCGAACTTGATACATGCCATTGGCGCCAAGATAACCTAATTTGCAGGTACTGGAATTTTTCTGAAATTCTGTAAATCACTACCAATGTTCTATCCCATAACTGTTCCGAATTCGACACGTCACTTCTGGTCCTATTCGAGAAACATTAGTATAGCACCTTTCCGGAACTCAAAATTTTCGTCATCATTTCGTTCACCATTATTTTGTCTATTGTCAGACGAGGGATCTCCTTGAAGATTCCACTGATATTTCTCATCATTGGCTTCAATCGTTTCTCCATCACTACTTTTTGCTGCGTGTTGTTCACCAAATCAACAAATAATTTTGGCTCAAATGTTTTTGTAATAATGTTGATGTTGGCACGGAAATATTCTCTAAGGAAGTATTATTAGAATTACTTGAACCACTCACAGATATCACTGCTAATAATTTTGACAGATCAACAGTCAAACATTTCAAAAAGCTAATGAAATCCTTTTGTTTTTAGCTCCCTTCCCATTATGAGCGACTGATTTGCTTTTCAAGAAATCCACTTTATTGAATGTGATTTCATGGATAACTCTCAGAAAAACTTATTTTGTATATCACTTTCAATCTATATCTGTCATCATAATCGTAGTAAAATATATTTTCTGTCGTATCAAATCAAAATTATTCAATACTACAATTTAAAAATATGTGAGTGAAATTTCATTATTATTGTGACTCTGCATCTGAAAGTTGAAGGTGATGAAAAATGTATATGAAATCTTCATCAAATTTTCCAAAACAACTTCAAACTCACAGTGAGTTAAAAAGTGAATTCCGCTCAAAGAGCAAGGATTCCGAAAGCGAGTATAGTGGAATTTTGTTCGTAATCTCATTTATGTGGATAATGAAATTTTTCATGATGACTATTCATGAGTTTTTTGTCCGCACTGCAGAATATGCGAATTCCAACAGAATGGAGCTCAATTGTTTTCGCTGAATGATAGAGGTTTACCAAAAATATCTCAACAAATATAAAAACTGAACGTAAATTTTGTTTAAAGATTCATTTGTTCGAATTCATTTGAATTTATTGTCATGTACTCTGACTGGGAAAAATAAAACGATGACCGCTTCCTTTAAACATTTATTTCTGAATTGCCAGCAACATTGCCTCGATTTATACTCCGGTATGCGAGTTTGTATTGTCATCAGAAAAACTCCTGGATATATCACATTCTCCGACATCAATTGTAACCATTATAAAAAAGAAATATTCCGAATTACAATATAAGGATATGGTGTCTAACGTACTCTTTCATATTACAATAACTATATACAAAAAAATACTTATCATATGTAAGACGATTTGGGGTTTTACTATTCTCTTGGGTCTGGACGCACGTATTGAATTATTTAATTCAACATCATTAGAAATATCAGAAATTCCAGATGTATGGTATTTCCAATACCAATTGAAACACCACAGATAAGGAATTCCCGTCTCGACATAGGCGCCGGCATATCATCATATTATTTTTCAGTGGTAGTTTTTCAGTTACTTATTCTCACAATCATAGCAATTGATCAACCCATGAAAAAGTTTTATCAACTGAATTTTTTCACCGTGGGTGATTATGAAAGACTTCGAAATTTAAGGTAGTTGATTCCCGACTCGAAAACTCTAAAATACAATGAAAACACAAATAATCACAAGGAATTCTCATCAAACATATATTTACAAAATGATAGAGGCCAACAAAATTGCTAGATAAATCAAAATTCTTCTTCGCTATATTCGGATGAGGTGGAATCATCATCGGGTTCTCTTCTTTCATAACGTGGGCCACACAGTTCTTCCACACATCACTATCACCTACTTCATTCACCACTCGTCTTATATTGTCAAGCACTACAGCATTCAAAGTCGGTGACTGATTACATTTCCGCAAGCTTTCTTTCATTTGGCCCAAACCATTTCCATTGGATTGAACACACAATATTATGGAGGCAAACGAAAGAGAATATGACCTCGTGTTTCACACATCGAATCAATATTATACTCTTTTTTGAAATAACGTTGTTTTATGGTAGCCAGTAATACCTTTTTCGTTGGAATCTTTTCGAGTATTACCATGTCATGATTTCGCATGAAATCAACAATATCTGCTTTTTTAGTGTTATTGTTTGGTATTGTAGTCAATAACCGATAATGATACGAAGCGTTATCAATAACAATAACCGAGTTTGGAGGAATGTTTGGGAGAAGCAGCTCACTGAACCAGGTTTCGAATAAAGCCGCAGTCATATCTTCGTGGTAATCAGCAGACGTATCTTCTATATTCTTGGCCGACAGAAGCAAAGCGTTAGGTACGAAATCACTTCCATTCCTGGCATGCAAAATCATAATACGTTTTTCCCTTGAAGAAGGTGTGTTTAAAGCACAATACTTGGTTTCGTCTACCCAGCCATATTTGACAACATTATGGGTGTAAAAACAAGTTCCGTCGAAGTAGATTATATGTCTGCTGGATACTCGGTAGCTTTTCATTCGCCTCAAATATTCTTGTCGTAGTTGAACAGTACGTGTCGATTCTATTACGACCATCCGATTGTTCAATTTTTTATATATGAAACCACAAGACAATAAGACACCTCGTAGAGTTTCTAAAGATTTGTAATTGTTATCGGGATAATCGAGTAATTTATACCAAACCATTTTCAAAGTTGGTACTTCATTTTGGTATATACCATAAATTGTTCACATCTTTTGTAGCACCATCAACATTTGCGAATTTTTTATTTCTATGTTTTCGTTTCATTGCATGTTCAATGACATCCCCTATTTTAATGAGTCGAAGAACCGTCGAACGAGATAGTTTCGTTAACTCGCATATTCTATTCACAATAGCATTCTGTGAAGTGTGACAGCTTTCCTTCTTCAAGCATTAATGAATTTTAAAATTACTCGCTGCACTTAAGCACGTAAGTCCTTATTTTCAAATTCCGGATCCCTGTCGATTGACACAGATTCCTCACACGTAATGTTTCAAAAGGTCTTCGGAAAGTGCCCAAAATCACTAAGATTTTCACAAAAATCGGTTTAAACGATGAGATTGGAACATTTGGTGGCCTAGTTATGTTTTTCACTAAATATTAATAAACTGATGTAGCTGTGGTAGGGAATCATAACGAAGAAAAGAGAAGTGAAACTTTCTATGTTTTTTACTACTTTTAATTGTAGCTAACGTTATTAATATTCATTGTATAACTTTGAAATGAAACTACAGTAACGTTAGTTACAAATAAAAGTGGTAAAAAAGATAGAAGTTTCATTTCCCTTTTCTTCATTTAATATCAATACATTGCATAAATACTTCTACAGAAATTCATAGATTCAATTTGATAATAATATCATGACAATGACTAGACCCTAACTATACTGAGACAATTCAGATGAGTATGTAAATCAAAGAAAACTCACCAATACAATGAAAAAACACAAGAGACCGAGATGCTGAAAACATTAACACACTTCACATAACCCCAATAAAATAAGACAACAATTCTTCAATTCAAACTCCACCTACATGGGCTGAAAAGTATCGGGCTCAATATATAGATGACGCTAGTTTTATTGCATTCACGGCTTTCTCAGTTACTACTCACCTTCAGAAGGAAGCTGTTGAAATTAAACGTTATTCTACTAATAAATTCATGAGATATTGTGCTGAGAATGACACTGCTCTTGTTATTTCAAAACAATGGATCAAAAACTACTTCGTGTTTTAATTTTACACTGCTTCTTCACGAGAAAAAATACCGTTCAAACGAAGCAATGGCATGAAAAGTGTTACAAGGACAATGCTCCATCAGAAACAATAATCAAACGATGGTTTGCTGACTTAAAACATAGTTGTAGAGACACCTATGGTGCAGAACGCAGTGGACGTCCAAATGAGGCAGTAACACCAGAAAACTTAAAAACAAACACAGAAAATGGTTTCGAATGATCGAGAAATGAAGTTGCATGATTCAGCTAAGCTGTGAAGGTATCAAAAGAACGTGTTGGCTTTATATTGTATGAGAATTAGACTATAAAAAAGCTCTATTCAGAGTGGGTGCCGCGCGAGCTCACTGTTGACCAAAAACAAGAACGTCTTGATGATTCTGAGCAGTGTTTGGTCATGTTCAAATAAACAAATCGGATTTTTTTCTTCAATATGTGACAACGGATGAAACATGGATCCAAAGCACCCGAAAGCACAAAAATTGGATGGAATGGTAATCGCCTTGATATTTTGGGATGTGCGTGGTGTAATATTCATCAACTATCATGAGAAGGGAAATACCATCAACAGTAAATATTATTTAGCGTTACTGGAGCTTTCGAAGGCCGCTATTTCTGGAAAACGACCACATTTGAAGAAAGAGAAAGTGCTGCTTCATCAAGACAATACAGAGTGTTACCAGTCTCTTTGTATCTTTAGATTTGGAAGGGTGAGTGTAAGACCACAGTACTTAGGCCACATGTGACCCAGTGTACATCCTTCCGAGGAGTTATCCTCCTAAGTTATCGTCCATTCTGTCCTTTCCAAGAAGGTGGAGAGGTCACTGGGAGACATCTACTTTATATCGGCAGGTGTAGGCCAAGACTCTCCGAACACACACTCTCTTATTGACGATAAATCCGAGCACTCACACAGAACAGTCTCATCTTCCTGTTCACATATCCTGCATAGAGGTGTGTCCACCAGGCCCATATTATAGGGGTGTTTCCTTAGTGGCCAGTGAGAAATCCTATTGTTGGGTTTAGATTTTTTTGGCAATTGCCAGATATTTATTAAGCGCCAGGGTTACCTGGCGCCGAATATATCCCTTAGTTTCGTCCCATCTATTTGAGGATTGAGCATGGGTGTAACATTTGACTAGTTCCGCAATTGTCGAAGTCATCAGGCCGTAGGTGCCACTGTATCCTGAAATTCTTAGTCCAGTCACTTTCTTGACCGTTAACTCACCTCAGGATAATGTTATTATCGACCGAGGCTTTGGCTAAATCTTGGTGACACTCTAGTACTAGCCCTGAGGTTATATGTTGTCTGTTCAAGGCTAATAGTCTTCATACATAACACATAACATAACAATCTGCACTGCTGTCAGTGCAGATTGTTATGTTTTTGCCAGAAATTCCTTTTCTGGTTAATTATTTTGTGGCGATTGAGATACCAGTCAGTTTTGTTTGGACCACGCTGCTATTTCTTTCCATTCCCCACTTAATTCTTAGGCACAGTGATCTGGAGTACACTCCACATCCTGAGCCTTCTTTGGTTTTTGAGCCGTCTGTATAAATCCGTATTACATTTGTATCATCTGACTCTAAGTTCTGCCTAATTTGTATTTTGTAGGCTTTATTAAACACAAACCTGGGTTCAATTGCATCGCTTGTTGCCTGCAGCAGAGGTTGCGCAGTAAGCGCTTCCCGCCACAGGCCCAGCTTCAATTGACCCATTTTACTTCGAAGTTTACACCAGCCGTGCGCAATCGTACCATGGCCATTAACGCAACCTCCTTAATGTACAGATCAAGATGGGACAGACCCGTGATTAATCCCATTGTCGCGGTTGGTGTTGTTCTCCATGGTGTTGTGTCACCATTTAATGAAAACGATGGCAAAATTGCATGAAATAGGCTTCGAATTGCTTCCGCATATATACTATATTTACCAGATTTGACTCCCAGCGACTACTGGCTCTTCGCATGCTTCAAAATAATGCTAAGAAATGTTCTTCGAATGAAGAAGTTACTACTGAAACTGAGGTCTATTTCGAGGCAAAAGATGAAACGTCCTACAAAAATGGTATTGAAGTGCTAGAGCAGCGCTGGATTGATTGTATGGCTTTTGATGGAGATTACGTTGAACGAAAAAAACGCGTTATCTTCCTTAGGCCCAGGTGTTATAGGTTATATGTGAGATTCAGAAAGCTCATTATCTTAGTTGAAACTCAATTTTACTGATTGGTTTAATTAAATCTAAAAGAATATACGACGTAGAATTAATGCATCTAGCCGCATCAAGTAAGTCGTATGTACTCTGTACATATATTCGAACATTGTATCTTTGGTAACTGTACTTTCAAACAAGTGAAATTTCTCGGTATTTAGGTAAAAAAATTGATTAAATTTGAGAATTGATATATTGTTCCTATATCGATGCATTCAGCTGAGAATACTTCAGGAAATTATCCTTACAATTACTGCCCAGCCTAAAAATGTACTTGGGTAAATATCCATTTTAATAAACTCAAATTTTGTTAAGAAATAAATATTACTGGAGTGTTTTCCCAACACCAAACCCTTATTTTAACACCTCGACACGTGTTTCGATCACCAAGTGATCATCTTCAAGATAAATATCAAACTAGTAGTTTGATCTTTATCTTAAAGAGTTACAATAATGGTTTGGTATTGGGAAAAAACTCCAATAATATTTATTATTACACCAAAGGTTCCAAACAGTGCATCACAAGTCAAACTTTGTTATTTTTCGGTAATAAAAAGTTATGAAGTGCATAACCTTCTATAATCTGAAAAATAAACAAAGCTTACTACTAAAATAGCAAATGGAAAAGTTCACCCCATAAAGTTACAGCGTAATATAAACCATTGAAGAGTAATTAGTCGATAACTCATAGTATTCACAAATTTTTACAAGAAATAATATAAATGATTGAGACAATATAATTTTCATGTGTTTTCAAAATCAAAAACATCCATTTGAGATGAACATCGCAGTTAAACACAGGTAAATATCTTGAGAAAGGAAAGTTCTAAATTTCTACTTCGTCATCTTCTTACATCTTCCAGAAGAAGAAAAAGAGCAATCAACTTGTCGCTGTCATCCTCAGAAAACTGAAATGCTCATATGTCACATTCGATATATACAAAGATTCTTGAGGTTTTTAATTTTTCCATGAAATTCTTTGACGATAATTACTGTTTCCTTTCCTCTCATTGTGTGATCTCCAGTTGATTTCGAAATATACTCCGCTATCTTCCCGATTCCGTTTGGAGGAGAAAGGGTTCTCAATGAAGAGTAAAACAGTGACCTACGTAATTAATTGTTATACAATCATCACAAACCTAAAAAAACACACGTATCTGTTATAGTTATCATTTGAAACCGGTATTAGAACTACTGATATATTAAGATGTCTTCTGACACGAAAAAACTTAAAAATACGGTGAAAAAACGAAAGATTGTAGATATTTTTGATGTACCTTGTTCCTGTGGAAAAATTTAATAGTATATAGGCTAAGCTTCAAGATACCTTGGTGTGAGAAAAAACGAACATCGTGATCATATAAAATGAAGAGAAATAATAGGATCTGCGATAACCAATATATTTTGAAATCAGCTGGAAATAACGCGATGAAATAGAGCGAAACAAAAATTTTTTGCAAAATAACCTTACAAAAATATAAGAAAAAATCTGCATATATTTTTTATCAGGTATTAAGTGTATTTTGAACAGCTTCATGGAAATGTATCGTATGTGGTTACCATTGCTGAAGCGAGAGGTTAAAAAAGAAATATGAATCTAAACCCAAACTGAACTGTTGTATAACATCCTATATGTGTATCTATGTTGAGTATCAAATGTGACATTTATTTTTATAACGTCTGTCAAAGAAAATATATCTGTTCTAATCTAGGGTGCTCTTTCAACTGATTTTTATTGGTTTCGATAACAGAAAGGGATTACTTTTAAAAACGTTAGGCGTTTTGAGAAACTTGATATTAAAGTTTCATTTTCGATAATTCATTTTATTTGTAGAAAAAATTTGTGAATTACTGACTAATTAGACTAGTCAGTGGTTCATATACGCAGTAACTTTTTAGGGTGAACTTTTCAGGTTGCCTTTCATTACACTTCAGCAAATTCTCTATTAATTCAGGCTAATTTATGCAAGAAAGATAGACAAAACAGTAAGCAAAGAGTGAGAGCATCAAAAATTAAGAGATATGTGCAATGTTTTATATTTCTACCGCCAGAAAAACGTTAATGGAATGTATTTAAGTTTCACTTTGCGACCAGTTCTGATATTAATTGGATTTTCATTTTGCAGATATAATCGGAATACGGTACAGATCGTTTAATTCAATTATTCAAATTTATCAATAAAAACATACGTGAACCAGTTTGCGAAATATTTCATCAGTGATATTCTGTGAAATCCAGCGTGGCCAGTATTCGAAAAATAATATTAAGTCAACAGGCCAGCCAGCACACACATGATTGATTTTATTGAAACAGCCACAAATGGATTTCAAAACATATGTGGTGCCATTTACAAGGTGTTTCCTAACCACGGTACAGATCATCATTTTTGAATTTTTTTTCAGATGAAGCAACTGAAAATACAACTTTTTCGTCGTCTGTGTTTTTTCATATCAAGCTTCGTTTTCAGGAAAAAATATCACTTCTAAAACTATCCATGGAAAACATAAAATCAAAAAATCCAAAAGAAAATAGTAAACAATTTCGATCTTAAAGTAAATGAGCAAAATATTCACCATATGATGAAATACACGACTGCAATCAATTTTGTTAGTGATTCAAAAGTACCTATAGTATTTCTTATCACATTGCAATTGTCAATCATTAGATTACTCAAGTATTTCACATCTAGCTCATGAGTTTTATGAACAAAAGTCTTCAGATGACCCCCATCAATAAAAATCTAGATGATTCATAACAGGACTGCGAGCTGGCCAATATTGAGGTCCTGCACGTTTAATCCAGCGATTAGGATAGGTGATGTCGACATGCTGATGAGCTGGAGCTCCGTCGTGCATAAATCATATAATGTCTCTTACAAGTACTGGCACTTCTACCAAAATGGCTAAATAATCTCGCCAAAAAGTCCGTGTAGGATTCACCTAAAATATTTGCTGATAGAAAGATTGGGCCAGTTAGATAATCATCAATCATTTCTATACAAACGTTCAGCGGAAATTGTTGCTGAAAATACCGTTGTCTGATAACGTGGGGATTTTTGTCGACCCAAAAATGATCATTGTGAAAGTTCAGGATAGCATTTCATGAAAAATTTGCTTCATCTGTAAATGAAATTTTTAGTATAAAACTATTATTGTGTGCCAGCGTATGAATCAACCACCCGCAAGACATTAATCTTGGGGTGGAAATCCTGAGGTAGTAGAGCTTGGACCCGCTGTATGTGACATGGGTACAGGAAGTTTCATTTTAGAACTGTCCATACGGTTTTTGGCTGCCTTTCAGCTGCAGTGCAATCTTCTTGGTACTATTTGAAGGATCTTCTTGTGTAGCTTCTTCTAGTGCGGGCATTGCTATAGTTTCTGATCTTTCACCGCCTGCATTTTCATTAAAACTCCCAGGTTTACGCAATCTTACATGTAGCGTTTTGAATGTTTCAGCAAATGGAATTATTCTGCTAAGGTGAGTTTTGGTAAATTCTTTGTGCTCCTTCCGCATTTTCATATGCTAATCCATAAATAAAGTGCATGTCAACCATTTCATTGTTAGTAAAATTATTCATGATGGGAACACAACTCTGACCGTCACTGGTATGGCAAAACTTTCACTGTCAGCTGGTTTTCAAAGCAGTTCATGATATGCACAGTTGGCTTGAATTTTTTTAAAACGAATCTGAATATGTATAAAAAACATAGGCGACGAAATAGTTGTATTTTCAGTTGAATAAAAAAATAAAAAATTACAAGTCAGTGGTATACTTTTTCCAATAATGTTGGCTATGGTACCCACTAAATCTTCACTGAACCTAATATTCCCAATCTAGTTGAAGCTAAATAACCGCTTTTTTATTTCAAATAACTATAGTAAATTTTAACCGAATCGTGTGAGGATATTTTTGATATTTCAACGCGAAAGACATGAGACTAATTGGTCTCTTGTGTAATTGGCCTTCGCCGAGTCCTGTCCGATTTTTCCAGGTTTAGGAATGAAGGTGGCCCTGATCAGCCTCTAAATTTTTGGCATGTGTCCCAGTGCTAAACTTACCCTGAAAATTATACACATTTGTTTTTTAAAGTACCTTGTTTACGTATATAAACATATATGATGTCCAGTGAAATTTATTGTATTAGTTCAAAATAAGTTCAGTTCAATAAAAGTTAATTTTTTTGATTCAGCAGCAAACTCAATAAACCTAAAGTAAATAGGTTTTCTTTTGTGATCTAGGTATACAATATTTGAGACATTCACTAAAGGATTGAACTTTTCTCTATGATATTACTCATAAAGAGTATTTGAGATTAGAAGAATTGTAGACTTCTGGCGTAAAATGAATCTATCGAATATGCTATTTCCATATCAAAACAAAAATATTGTCTCTCGTTGCTCATTTTAATAACCGAGTTAGCATAATCTGGAGATGACTATATCAGTTGTAACCTTGTTAGCGAAACTTGCGTTGGGAGAAAGTATTTTTTTCTGGTGTTGAATAGAAGTATTTTGTTTCAGTTTGCTCACATACATAAATGAAAAAATATCAACAAATTATTCTACTATCTAGACTAGATTAGATCAGGTTCATTTATGTTCCATTATATAATTATGGCAAGTCAAATAATATAAAATAACCAAACTGAATAGGATCATCGAAAATTCAAATTGTACAAAACAAAAAACCGCAGTTACAATATTATCAGATGAATACATTAAAAAAATAAATTCCAAAATACTATGGAGTACGTCTCATGATGATTAAATGGAAAAAAATTTCCAATATCCTAATGACAAGGGTCAGACATAATTCACATCAATACCCGCCTGAAGGTAATCTTGAACTGAGTAGAAACATTAGCTCTTAAAGAAATGCTTCAGTGTTTTTGAATGTCGTTAGTTTCAATGTTTTGATGATACCAGGTAGCTTAATGTAGCGAAGAGGGTTTCATAAATTATTCTGAATGATTTTGAAATCGATGTCTAGGCGGTCTGAAAGATTCAGCGTGTCTTCTGTTATATAGGGCGTGCCAACGAAAACTTGACCCCCCCCTGTAAGTCAGAAACGGACGTGTAATTGAAGATTCCAAAGAACAAGTCAATGTTTATTACTGGGGGACTGATGATTCTGATATGGAAATCATACTCGAAGCTTCACCTCTTCCTCCCTCCACCGCGGTCAGCAACTAACCTCCCTATTTTTTTCAATGGCAAGGAGTTTTTTTCGAAATCGGTCCATTCGTTATTGACAAATTAAATGTTGAACGTTTTATTAAAAAAAAAAGAAAATTTTCTGTCGCTCCTTTCAACGAGGAAATCAACAACAAATAATTTCAGTGGAAACAATATCAATAGATCAATTGTTCAAAATGACCTTCACCTAGATCCATACGATAATACAGTCTACTCTCGAAATCGTTCCGTACATTATTCAAGATGTAGGGAGTTAGCAATCGACATTCCCGAACAAGTCTGTGTGGCAGGTCTTCTAGATTTGTAGGCATAGTAGAGTATGCTTTCGATTTCAGGTGTCTCCACAGAAAGAAGTCCATCGGTAAGAGATTAGGTGATCTAGCTGACCACTCCACTAGACTTCTTCTGCCGATCCAACGCATTGGAAAACGTTCGTCCAAATACTGCCTCACCCGAACATCAAATGTGGGAGTGCATCATCCTACTGAAATATTATTTCATTTTCTACTAAATTGTCAGCATTTTCAGAAATTTGTGTAATCATAGGATCTACACAGTGTTGTGATAGATTTAAGTAAGTGTCTCCATTGAGATTACCTACAATAAAGAATGGTCCAACATTATAACTACAAAGAATGCCGCGCTAAAAATTCAATTTTTGTGAAGTTTGTGAATGTATTTCAATCACCAAATGAGCATTCACATCGCTCCAGTAACGATAATTATGTGTATTCACTTCACCAATCAACATGAAAGAACTTTCGTCTGAAAAACATGTATTGCATAATGGGTTTGAGTTATTGGTGAATTTCTCGCTGAACACCTCATAAATCTGAACTTTTTTATTAGAATCATCTTCGTTCAATTCCTAAACTAGCCTTATTTTGGAAAGATGAAACTTGTAGGCTTTCAAAATCTGAAAAACACTAGTAGCTGATACAAAAAATGTTCCAACTACTTATCTGATAGATTATAAATTATTCATTTGTACATGTCGTAAAACTGCAACTTCAACTCCTTCATGTTTTCTGTTGTGAACAGAACCTGAAATTCGAAACTTATCCATTATTGACGTCTTATCCAGTATTGACGGCTCACATTGTGGTCTGGATGATTCGTATTATAAATTCTAGCAGCAGTTTTAGCACATTCATTATTTCGATAATATGTTGCAACAATTTCTATTCTTCTTCAATAGAATGAACCATGTTGGAACGCAGTGAACAAGGATGACTGAATAATAATACGTGAAGAAGTAACAATGGCCAACTATCTACTTCTTGTTCTGCGACAACTAGATTCAACAAAAACTATCATTGCAGACAAAACTGAGAGTGTCATCCATTTCAAAACGTTCACTACTAATCAAATGAATTCTACAAATCTAGAAGACCTGCGACAAAGAATTGTTCAGGAATGCCGGACGTCTTCAATAATAAATTCGGAAGTAGACTTTATTATTGTATGGATCTAGATGGAGGTCATTTTGAACACTTTATTCGTTGATTTTGTTGCCATTGATATTACTTTTGTTGATTTTCTCAATAAAATGAGCGACAACGAATTTTCTGTTTTCGAAAAAATTACAGAAGTGATAGAGGGACAAAATAGCTTTCAAATGAAGTAGCACTCGATCCCCCACCATTGAAAAATATTAGGGGTGGGTAGTTGCTGGCCGCAGTGGGGTGAAGTTTCGGCATAACGGAATTAGTCCCCTAGAAATGAAAAATTGGCGTTTTCTTTGAAATTTTCGATTACATGTCCGTTTCTAACTTACAGGAGGAGTCAAGTTGTCATTGGGGCGCCCTGTATGTAGTGGACTATTCAAAAAATAAGATGGATGTTCAAATTACGCGGGCTATGATCATTCGATTAGCGAATTTTTATTTCTTTATATTGGTACACTCGTTTTGAACATATGTTCACAGATTCATCTATTTAGCTTGTTCAGTTTGTTAGTGAATTAGATGTGTTTTGTGTGTTCAGGATTTTCTACTAGCCAAGGAAATGGATCAAAGAAGCAGCAAAAAATTTTGGGTGAAAATGGAATGGAGTGATTAAAAATAGTGGCATATGGCGATTTTACTCTGAGTGAATGTGAATGTGAATGTCGACGCTCGCCCTGGACGCCCCGGCACATCAATAACCGATGAAAATGTCGAGAAAGTGAATAAAATTGTTCTGGAGAATCGTTGAATCCCTTTTAGAGACATTGCTGAGGATGTCGCCATATCGGTTGGCTCCTGAGATGCTCTTTTTCGGAAATTTTCAACATGAAGCATGTTTCAGCGAAGTTCGTTCCAAAATTGCTGAATTTTTACCATCGCGAGCATTGCTCAGGGGTTGTTGAATGACGTCAAACTGGTGACGAATCATAGGTAAATGGTTATGACATCGTAACCATAGTTCAATCGTCCCAATGGAAGGGCCCAGAAGAGCCAAGACCAAAATAAGCACTCCAAACTCCATCAAATGTCAAGGTTTTTCTCAGGGTTTACTTCGATTATCGTGACGTAGTACCTCAGCAGTTTTTGCAATATGGGCGTTCGGTCAACAAGAAGTATTATTTTGAAGTTGTGCGCCGCTTGCGAGAAGCAATATGAAAAAAACGTCGAGTATGGTGCAAAATTTTTATTTGCATCACGATGATGCGTCAACTCAATCGTCATTGCTTGTTTGTTATTTTTTGAACAAAAAAATACCTCAGTCACCGTATTTACCGGATTTTTGCCACGATTGAGGAGATGAAAGCTAAATGGCTAATAGTCCAATCAACAAGTTCAAAAACATAGAAAAATAGAGATAAAGGTCCCAAAAATATGAGCGATAGCTCATTCGATTCGGAATCACCTCTAGAAAAATGTTTTTGAAGGATTTTGGTACAGGTAAAGTTTGGTAATGGAAAGGTTTGTTTTGTGACATACCATTTTGAAGCTCCTGAAGAATACTTCACAACCCTAGAATACGAAGTCCATATCGTCACCTGCTACAAAATAGCGGAATATTCAATAATTTCCTGAAGACAAATTAATATTGATATTTCTAGAAATATTCCTTTTTATCTGCCATATGGCAATGACAACAACAGGTTTGAGTTATTTTTTGTTTATAAAAACGACAAAAAATGTCAGTAGGAGAATGAACATCATTGTTCAGTTAAAATAACCTCATTTAGTTTTTGGTTTTCCCAATATCCAAAAAGAATTAACGTTTAGGAAGGAATATTGGGAAACCACATTGTAGGACCCCTATTTTTTTATCAAAATTCAACAGGGGACCTGTATTTGCATATGCTGATAACTACTGTTGACGAATCCTAATGAATTCGATATGGATATTGTAATCCAACCAGATGGAGCACCACCACATTACTTCAGACAAGTAAGAAACTATTTGGATACTACTTTCCCGGTCGTTGGATTGGCCGTCGAGGTTTTTCAGAATGACCAGCCCGCTCTTCAGATTTGACACCTTTTTCATGGGGCTATTTGAAGCAGAAGATGTACGAAACTGAACCTGCTCCAATATTGGATATACTACAGAGAATAATAAATATTTGTAAGATATTGACATTACTGTCTTTAAAAATATCAAACTTATTACTTCATATTAAATAGTTAAATGTCAATGTATTCAGACAATTATTGAATGTTCCGCCATTTCGTAGTGGGTGGAGATATTGACTTCATATTCTAGGGATGTGAAGTCGGGAGCTTCAAAATGATTCATCTCAAGCCCCCCCCTTTCCACTTAATTTTGTTTCTCAGATTGCGCCAAGTCACCATCTTGAAAGTTTCACTTCAAAATAAAGTATTCAATAATTTCATTATCTGAAATTTCAGATTTTTGAGTTAAACCTTTCAAAAAATAAAAACGGAGAGGACATTAAAGAAATGCACTGAATAAACGCAAGTACAGTCAAAGTAACGGCAAACAATCTCAAGGTTTTCAGAAATTCTATAAATGCAAATTCTTTCAGTGTGTTTTGAATATTGTGTGATTTGTTTCGTTTCTAGAAGTTGCAGATGGAGAATGGAAAAGCTTAATTTTCATGTAAAATTGGCTCGTTATATTGAGTACGCTATTTCCAATTGCCATGTCTGGTTGAGTGAATATATTACAAAGGGTTAAATTCAAAATTTCTGTTTATTCTCTTTTGTGTATTCACTTGGCAGAGGACAGTGTAATGGGAGATTTGAAAATGAATCCGATCGTATTATAATGAGTAATCTTAAAAATGTGTCAATTAGGAAGAAATTGATTGTAGGAGCACGAAGGTAAGGTGTTCTTGATCTGTGAACCAACAAATATCTGCTCCTATCTGCTTCTTCCGGAGGATCCAATTCTCTCTACTCGGGAAAAGCACTGTATAAGGCAGTTCGTAGTTAAAAGTTGGGGACATAATGTCAGAGGTCATTCCCAAAATGCTGTGACTTCCAGTGTCACCACTGTTCCACCACAAATCCTTCGACATGTCCATAGAGACAGTCTGGTTTTGTGTCAAACTTTTTCCAAATGAGCGTTGGTGGGTTTTTTTATCAAGGACAATGTCAAGATATTTCACCTCCATTACAAATGGAATGATTGGAACCATTGGAGAAAAGTGGTGTTAGATCATCCAACTTTCTCCTCATGGTGAAGGGGATGATCACAGTTTTGCTGGATTTGGCAGGCATCTGCTCCATCTGGCACCAAATGTGAACCAAGTCCATTGTACTTTGGAGAATATTACAGGCTACCCTTTCCTACGTAGACCCTGCCAAGATGACAAGCTTGCAGATCTACTTCTCTTCTAACGCGGGCATTAGGCAGACTATCCATCAGAAGCGACCACAGAAGGGTAGATAGTACCTCACCTTCAATATAGATAATTATAGTAACTGCAATCTCCTTGGGATTGGAAAATTTGTTCCTTAATGTTGTTTAATGCTAAATCTGTCGATTTTCCGGTTTGATATGCATACTGGTAGATATTCAGGGGACTACATATAAAGGAACCTTCCTGATGTGTCCGTCCAATATCATCTCTAGTCCTTTCAACAGGGAGGATGTAAGGCTTAAGAATACATAGGGACAAGCAGCGGGTAGCGATTTTGTCCTATAATAAATAATGATACATAATTGATATTTCAGATATTCATTACAATTTCATTTGTTCTTCCATAGATTTCGAATCATAGTAGAATAATATCAGACAATAAAAGTCCCAACAAGTAAAATGTATATTTTCAGTATGCCCAATAGCATAATTCATGAGCTCACATACGTATATTTATTTATTTATTCCATATGGTCTACAGTATCACCGTTATCGTTCAATCAAACTGAATGAAATGAAAACATTGTATCTCGCTGTAATGGTCCTATATAAATAATGTTTTCGACCGATATTCGTGTGTTTATTTTACGTTCAATCAATAATAAACCGGAATAATTATAGATGTTAAATATATAATAATAATTGAGTTCACCAAATCAAATAACGGATTGAAATCGTTTTAGATAGGCATTGGTAATCCAAACAAATGTGCCACCAGAAGTGTATAAAGTCTCATAACACTCTAGTTGATGTCTAATTGGCTACTTTGTTCTAGCGTTTTGAAGAATGAAATAGTAATTTTTGGGATCAAGGGAGATTACGACCTCGTTCTAGAGTCAAATCTAAGTGATTCTTGAGAATGGCTCCAAAGCAGAAGCCGAAACGTCGAAACAGTGTGTCACGAAAATACTTCATTTGGGAAATCACAAAGTAAGATCTATTGAGTTTTTCATAGACACTGCCTATTTAGTATTTTCTAAGTATCTATCTGCGATCTCAAAAATTCCACTTTGGCTGATATACATACAATTTTTTAATAGCTTATATATTTGCATCACGGTAGGGTAGATCAATGGTTGGAAGAACATTATTTTGAATATTTCCCCATGGAGTATGTCTAGTTTTCTCAAGTGTAATGGTATAATGCCACCCCAACTGAAAATACTATATTTAATTCGTGCTTCAACAAAAGTACTGGAATGTTTGGAGTCTGGAAACTTCTAGCTTGCTTGAATTTGAATAGCATGTACCTGTAGAGTTTTGGTTATACTAGTGACATGTTTATCCCATAGTTTTATCGAAATTAAGTGAAATTATAGTCGTGACGTCAAACATATTTGACAACATGGTTAGTTTCTAAATTAGGAATCATTTTATATAATGAAACAAAGAATTTATTTTCGGGATTTTCTTGAAGACATTATTAATTTAGTAATAATAATCGGATAGTTATGTTGTATATTCATTCATGAAGAAGAGTGTAAGGGTCTGTTGTACAATCGAAAATCGACGCTTGACCAGAATGGTCGAAATACAAAATTGAAATAATTATTCGAAACAAATTCAAAACCCTCCTGTTATGTTTGGAAAGGTGGTGTATTTTCAAGATATGAAAAGTATATTTTTAATTTCAGTTTATCAAATGTCAAAATATAACCCAACCATCGACAATGGGGAATGTTCCTCAATTTGGGTTGTTGAAGCAAATGCAAGTTTGAACAAAATAAAGTTGAGTTCAATTCATGAGTTTTTCAAATTCACTTCGGAAAGTATTCAAAATGATGTTTCAAATGTTTGGTTTTAATTTTTAAAGGGATTCGTTTCTAATTCAGATATTGGCAACAGCGCCTAGAATGCTAGATCGGAGTTCAGGTTAGTAGTATGCTAGAAGAAGAATCATGTCAATAGTATCAAATTAAGGCAAAATATAAATTATAGTTCAATACCACCTCCACAAGCCACATAAACAACAGTTGTTTTG
>WOGP01000126.1:0-23489 GCA_015342065.1 Leptinotarsa undecemlineata
AATCACACATAAAAACAATAAGTCAAATCAAAATACTTTTATTGACGGGTGTTACTTTATTTCACAATAGACAGTTTCGCTTCCTTCGCCTTTCCTACGCAGACTAACTCGCAGTTGCGCCGCTAGCCTTTTTATATGCAATTATTACCGCCATCTCGAGGTGATCGGAATACACTAGCTAGTACCAGAAACCAGAACTTTCTCGAATCAACGAGGTAATTACAAATATTTAATTACGCCTAATGCCACCTAGCGGGTAGATGAAAGAGATAGTACATAGTACCACTACTCGCCACTAGATGTCGTTAAGTGTCACAATACACAATAATTGAAATGCAAAGAAAGCGTAAGTTTGCTTAGGTCACGCACTTTGCGACTATCCTGGTCTAGAAATATAGTTAAGGGCAGAAATTGGCCCTTGGAACAAACTGGCCCGAAGGCTTCAAAGTTTGGAGTCCCCTGCTCTACAGTATGGTGTGTTTTAAAATATAATTGTACATTGTTACAAGTTGTATTGTTGGTGGTATGCAATGAATTCATTAATTATTAATACAATTTTGAAATATATAGATATCACAGTACTCTTGGGGAATTATTGTTATCCAAAACTTTGTTTCCTGCGATAACTTCTTTCTAATGAATCGTTTCAAAGTCCATTATTTATCGTAATTCGGATGAATACTAATGAGTGGTTTAGAGTAATAAAATATCGATTAGTTGGGCTTTTTTCGAGACGCGTATCCAGATTTATGCGTTAACAGGTCGTTTTTAATAATGCCTTCCTCTCATTAAAATTGTAGCGATTTCGTGTTTATGTTTACGTTCCGTAACTTTATGATAGCTGTTTCTTTTCCGAAGATTTAAAACGCATCTGCGCTCAGTAAGAAGGACAAGTAAGGTAACTAATCTATCGAGTACTTTGTTTATCCTCATAATGCTTTCGGTTTTAATGGCCTCCTGTTTATGTACGGGCGGGAATTTATGGTGCAGTTGATCATTATTCGATGCGATTTATCGATCAGCGTATGATTTATTGTGCTGAAAAGGATTGCGTAGGTCGTTGGAATAGTTGTTTGAATTTTGGTTGCGGATTTTTCCTGAATCGTATTGAAATCGGTTCGAAAAGTACTAATAAATCCTTTGGTTTCCATTACTTTTGAAGTGTTAACTTCAAAAGTAACGGCCCAAGTTTGTCTGGCTTCCCTTTCTCTCAGGTATACGTCAGCGGAAGACAGGCTCCTCCAATCTCGTCGTATAAACGCTTAGTGTTTAGTGTGCGTTAGACATATACTGTTGACAGTATTATGAAAATATAACTGAGGATACACTATAAAAACGCACATTTATCAATTTTCCACGATAGTTCTATATTTCTTGACTAGTTTCGGTCATTACACCATTTTCAAAACCGAAACTTGTCAACAAATATAGAACTACCGTGAAAAATAGATAAAAGTGTGTGATTATAGTGTATCCTCAGTTAGATTTTTATAATACTGTCAACAGTATATGTCTAACGCACACTAAACACTGAGCGTCTGTACGACGAGAGAGGAAGAGTATGCACAACACCGTAATCATGCTTCAGCCACCGTAATAATCAGATTTGGCCTCCTTCGACTTTTTCCTATTCCCCTGAAAGGACGGCGTTTCGGAGATAGAAACCGAATGAAAAAATTCAATTTTTCCGAGAAAAGTGAGAATTCATCTTAACTTTGATTAAACCTCCTAGCCACCTTTTCCAAATTTCCTTATAAACTATTTCGGCATATTCATTCTCTTGACTTTGGTTTCGATATCAATGCAAAACGTTTCAATGAAAACTCATTGCACTCGCGATATTCCAAGATATTTTCAATAGTCCGTTGACGACGGCTGTTTCGGATCTTCCGAATGCAACCGCGTTCCGTTATTTTTCCACGAAGTGTTGTGCGTACACGAAAGCCGACTAAAAAGTTACTGATGGCCACCGCGACCGGTTAGAAGCCTATTATAGAGTTTTTTCCTGCCGAGCTCCGTCCGTCGTCGATGTCCTCGAGAGTTTCAAAACGGTAGAAAAATACGCACCAAGAATGTTGCTGAGCCATTAAAATAGCCGTGTCGGGCTGCTTTTTAGCTAGTCCGTCGATGGAAATGGGAATACGAGGAAAAACGAAGCTTAAGAACCGAGCAAGTTGGATTTCTCAGCTTCCACTTATATCTTTATAATTCTAGACCAGAGGTTCTCAAACTTACTTAGTCTACCGCCCACTTTTTAATATTTAAATTATGTGTGGTGTCATGTGAAAATAAGACTTTCTAATGGGAGTATTGTAAAACACCATTTTGTAACATTAGGAAAACTTGTATTCATGTTATTGAAAGAAACATTTAAATTTGCATTTTAAAACTAATCTAATGTGAAGGATGAATTTGATAATTTTTAAGAAGTTTGTTAATATCAGTCTCGAATTCACTCAAAAAACAAAAATACGTCACCGCGTTTGGTGATCTGAAACCGATGTCTCTTTTTAATTAGAAATCACTGTGGATGCTCTCCAAATGTTGGCAGTAAACAAGCAAGTCGTCGTTGTTGAAGATACTGCTGACCAATTAGGGCAATTGCGAAACTCACGTCTGCCGATATTATCTTGTATAAGAGCAGTTTGGCTACAAAAGCAGCAATGACATTTTTTGTTTCAATCAAATTCAAGTCTTCACCTTGAAGTTGGAGATTGACATCATCTAATAATTTATACAGGTCTGTCAAGTACGCAGTATCATTCTTTGAAGTGATGAGGTTGTCGTGCAATTCTTTGTCTTGGTTTTCCAAGAACTCTATTAGAGTCAAATATATTGTAGAATCGAATATATTGTAGAATCGAGGCAGTTACCTCAAGTTACCTCTTGATAATCAACGCACTTCTGCGTGAAATAGCAATCGGTTGAAATCTTCATCATTAGCGAGCACATCTGGAATTTTAGCGGTAAAGTTTCTGTTAAAAGCAAAGAAAACATGTTTAAATTAGCCATCGCCCCCTAAATCGCTTCAACGCCCCCCAATCATCTCTGTGTCCTTTACTGCCCTCCTATAGGCCAACAGGGCCCGCAAGGGGGCGTTATCGTCTACTTTGAGAAATACTATCCTAGACGGACGGAGTAATTACTACATGGGCTGCAATGTCTCGGGCCTAACACATAGATGGCGCTGATCTTATTGCATTCATCGCTTTTTCAGTAGTACTAACCTTCAAAAGGAAGTTGTTGAAATTTGGGACACTCTATGTATTTACCAATGTTTCGCTTATGTATTCAATTTTTTTCAGGGCTGCGTTAGGACGAGTTTGCATGAAGTTAGTAGTGGTTATGGGTGTGAACTGGATATGGGACTTGCTATCTGTAGCTGTTGGAGGACCTAACGAATTCTGGTATGTGACGGACTTCATGAACAGCATTCACGGGGTGTACATCTTCATTGTTGTCGGATGTCAACCACAGGTATGAACTCTGAATTTATCACTAGTTTCCACTGATTTTCAGATGAGGCTTGAAATAATTTAGGTACCCCAGTGATTCCGTGATTATCTCTCTGCGCAGGATCATCTGCAAGGATGTACAGATGATCCTGCGCATCCTTGTGCTACACGTAGTACCTCAGAGAAGTGTTTTGGGCCCTGTATTATTCATAATTTACGCGAATGATATACATTTCCTTCACAACTGTAAGTTCATCAGCTTGTTTGCGTACGATACTTTGTTGTCGATGTCAGATACTAACTTACAAGTGTCAGTCATCTCTTTAGAGCAAATCAGCTCTTATTTAAACCAAAATGGACCTCTTGAAATTTCCGTTTTTTGGTTGGATTTTCTCAACTCACTGTAAACAAAACAAATAGCAGTTGTTTGAAGGTGATTAACAATGGTTCATGGTGGGTTTCATTGGTTCAGAGTTCCATTGTCTAATAGTATATCAAATGATTTGAAATCCCTATAAAAAGGTCGCAAGAAGGAACTAGACATCATCAAAAATGATCTTCAACGGAATGGCTACTCCAAAGCGATGGTGGAACAGACTTTGGATAAAAGACAACAAGAGCCTCGTAAGGAAGAGAAGCCGTCACAACCAGTGCTTGCACTTTCCTATACCGGAGGATTATCGGAAAGGATAAGGATAAGAATTGGGTCCAACTACCTGGTTCAGATCTGGAAATACTATCCGTAGCAGCCTCACGAAAACCAGGCCACCAAACGCGGACAGCGATTCCAAGAATTACATTTACCGGATACCCTGTGAGTGCGGAAAATTCTATATCGGTGAAACTAAGAGATCATTGAATGTTCGCATTGCCGAGCACACAGCGAGGGAAAACCAGCAAATCAGGAATAGCAGAACATATTTGGATCCGTCAACATAACATTGAGTGGTCCCAAGCTGAGATCATACACAGAGACGAACATTGATTTAGGAGGAAATTCAAAGAAGCCGCATACATGTTGTCCAACAATTCATTCAGCCAAGCTAGCGTAGAGATACGCAACATATGGAAAACCATTAACAAGAGAAAAATGGCCAACTCCCGCCGAACGGTCATCTCCCTATAAATCGGTGAAGCGGAAAGGGGAAAGCTGAGATAAGTGAAAGTACACGAATCATCCATGACATTCGTGTGCTACTTCCCAAAGAATGAAAAGTCTCGCATTGTATCAACGAGGTGATAACTACAACATATCCCTGAGTTGATTTTAATGTTACCAGATAAATTGTTGCCAATGATCATTTCATGACAGTTTTACGATTTCCTTACAAATTCCGTTTTACATTTTACAGCTGTATTGGTATGTGAATCTTCATCTTTATCCATAAAATACTCCTGAAGAAAATTACTTGTTTGGGTTTCAATAATGTTTTTATAAAACTTTTGAAATCATACTTGAATAATAGGAAACGGTGTGTTTCATACAAGGGATTTTGCTCACTTAACCATATTGCAACCAGTGGAGTCCCCCAAGGTTCGAACTTGGGGCCATTGTATTCTTGATATATATTAATGGTATTTGCGAGACGATAGATTGCAATAAATTGATGATTGCAGATGATTATCATTATTATCTGTTTTGTCAAGTCGATAAAAAGACAAATCTGCATTTCAAAAGAGTAGTCAAGATCTTAGAGATTTCTTGAGCGTTATCATCTTTCAACATGTCCAGTTGTTGCTGTTGTGCGAAGCAAATTTCATCAATTTTTGGTTTCAGGTACTTTCTGCCATCAAACGTTTCTGGGGTCTCAACAAGCACAGACAGAACGGAACAGCTGGCACTACCAACCACCACTCCACCAGTTCTCAAGGACCCCCTTCTTTGGGGGACACTTTGACGAACAGCGTGATAACGAACGGCACGACGAAAATAGCTCTGGAAACTAGCTGCTAGAAACCAGCACCCCTACGAACCGGAAAGCTTTAAAAACCGACTGAGAGACGGACCCGAAGAGCCGGTCTGGCCCCGAGACGGGTCCTTGTGGAACACGTGCTGCTTGTATAGGTAGTTATTTATGATTAGCTTAAGATACGGTGACGAGATGAATCTCTCAGGAGATTTGATGTGATCAGTTTGCGGGACTTTACTTGAGATGCAGCTGGTTTGAACCGAGATCCTTGCCTCGTACCTTTAGTGACGATATATATTTTTGATAAATGTAGTAGGTTACTTGTTAGATTGGTGAAACCTATTTTGATATTTGCGCCTGCAATAATTGTTGTTTTAAGTGAGTACCTAAGAGTAGGTACAGTGAAAATATGTTTGTGATGTTAGGTGTAACGAATTAGTGTTTTTTTATGAATTTGATTGATATAATGTAATTGCCAAATCATCGGGGATAATCTATTTCACGAGAATAATCGAAAGATCAGTAAATTGAGACTGAATTGTACGAGGGTGATCCAAAAAGTTTAAGACCTAACAAAGATATAAGACATTTTTTCAGAATGTTTTTTTCCACGTAGTCTCCTGTTAACTCTACGTCCTTCTCCCAGCGATGCCGGGGATTTTTGTAACCCGTCCAAATAGTACTCAGCGTCTTTCTCTGTAAAATAATTGTTGACGAATGTGATGCCTCTACATTTGACGAAAATATCTGCCCCCCGAGCGCAACTTTTAGATGAGGGAACGAAAAGAAGTCGCTTGAGGCTAGATCTGGTGAGTAAGGCGATGTTTTTGTCGGTAGTTGCGATTTTTAGACGTCCCGAACGTTTATCGTCTCTGAAGCTCTTACGGCCACGTTTGAATTCAGCTGATTAAAATTTCCTTGTGGTAAATAATGTTGCAGAGTCCCCATACACAGGATCCAACTCATCTTTGATTTGCGTAGGCGTACTGCCTTTCAAGAACAAATATTTAATGACAGCTCGATACTTTTCTTCATTTTCGTAAAAAGACTCACATCAGCTAACTAGAAACAACTGTTACATAATAACTACGCGTCCAAAATGGCTGAAACACTAGCTTTTAGTTACGAAGCGGTGTTGAGGTCGCGAACTTTCCAGATCACCCTCGTATGTCTTCATATTGAAATTTAATTTTAGTTTTTTTTTAGTTGTGTAAGTGAAAAATGTTTTGAGGTTTCGGACACGAAGTTTCATTCTCGATACTTGACAATTGAGGAGCTCCTTACAAATTTTTATAGGAACAAATGTATAAATTTTCATAATTTCGTTAATAATTATAATAATGTTCATTTACAACTTGGATAATAATCAGAAATGTTTACAATATAGACTTTATCTCCAGTAGCGTTTCACTACAACAGAATCTTTTGATTGGACTGGTCCAAAACGTATTGAAAATTAAGTTTATATTGCACAAAATCTCTTAAGATTGTACTTTGACAAATTAATAAATCAACTGTCTTAAACAAATTAATTTCCAACAATATTTCAATAATCACAAACTAATTTATTTATCACAACACTTGACAACTAACGCCTAATTTATTTCCACTATTTGAATTTCTTGTTTAGCCGCTTGATTCACTTTCTGAACTGCCCTCTTGGGGTCGGGAAGACATGCTTATGTCGGTAACGGTCCTTTGTAGAAGTCTGTAGTTGGTTCGGTACTGGTCAGGGGCGGCTTTAGATTCGTTACAGTACAGTGAGTGAATCTTCACTTCATTTGTGAAAGAAAAAAGATATTTTCTGTTGAGGACTTGATGTTTCTTGATGTTTTTTGGGTTTCTAGCCTTCCACAATCTGGAAAATAGATAAATGTATTCGTCCTGAGGAGATACTGTGTGATATAGACCTTTGAAGTGTCTAGCTGTGATACTTAGCCTTTTCAATACGGCTGACATTCGGGAAAAGGAAATGCGTTTTTCGTTTTCAAAACAGTTTTTTTTCCAAAAGGATGGAAAAGTAGAAAGCCACAAAATTTCTTTCTTTGGACAAATGTGGAAGATCTGGAAACCTAAGAACATCATGGAATATTCCCCAGTCCATGTCCCATTGCTCGTTCTGTTGAGTTTGTTGAGGAAATCAGTTTTTTTCTCGGTGACTTTGAAATTTTGGTGGAAATTTTCTATTTTGTATGGAATATGTTGATGTTTTTCAATTGTTTTCACAATTACGATTTGTTACAACCCAACAGCTAGAATACATTTTTTTAAACTCATTTCATACAGGAATTTTCATTTATTCCTAATTTATTGTCTCTATATAGTCATTTCAAAAATAATTGTGTTTCTCTGTTCGAAGATTGATAAACCCTAAAGCAAATCTCGATAATTGCAATGCATATTTTGCTAATCACTTCAAAATAATGAACATTTAATTTATCGTGTGAAAGCTACAATCCGGATTTTTTGGCCGTGGTTTGCAAGTTTTTATGCCTGACATTTCGTCTACTGCTGCGGTAGACACTATCAAAGACGATGCGGTCAAAATGTTCGAGTTAGAGCTCGAATTGTTACTGAATAATGTCTACCGCATTGGTAGACGAAATGTCAGCCATGAAAACCTGCAGATCACGGAAAATAGCTTTCGCAGTTATCTCCGACTGTAAAAGTTTACATTATTTAATTTATTTATGGACATTTCTAATTCAATCTTCATACTGAAGTATTTGGGGCAGTACCTCTTGAGATGTCTGGACGTTTTACTGAAAATAAAGAATTTGAATTACCATTCAGGAAAGAGCAATAAAATTTGACCACAGGATTGATTTTCCTGTAAATTATTTATTGAGAAATGATTTTTTGTGCGCTAGAAAATGACTGAATGTAAGCTGAATGTTTCCCAGTATTATTTAAAAAAATGTCGATGTAGGTAGGCATAGTTCTATTATTTATTAGTTATAAGCACTGTTTATTCACAATATTATTTATTTTTTTATGTTTACAGCTTGATTGTGAAATTAGGTTCCATGTATTTTTGATATCTGTTGTAAAAATCAATGTCAGTATTTTGTATATTGAAATTAATAGAATTGTACACACAAGTGGCCTGTTTTATTTTTCCTTAACACCCCTTTTGAGAGGATCTTTTGTAAAAAACTTCCTACTAGTAATAAACTAGGGATAACTGAGTAGGAGTTTCAAGCTGACTGGTAGAAATTTTCAATTTCATTGATCTTTTATTTTTGTGGAAATTTCAACTTATTCAGGGTTTTCCAAAACGTGTTGAAGTACATTTTCGAAAATGGAACCGGATACCTTTAAACAGAAATAACTTTTTTTAATAACCAACAGATGGCACTACCACTTGCAGCTCAAATGTTTACCTAGAAATGAGTTCAAGGAAATGTTTGAACGATTGTGGACTATTAATGGCATTATCTAGTGGTATGCAAAAAACGATAAAATACCAGGACCTTATTCAAGTGCTAAATAACCAAAATCTGAGGTTACCCGATTTCTTCAAGTTGAATGAACGACAGTTTGTTTCTAGTGCTGCCATCTAACAAAAATCTAACGAAACTAAACGTTTCACTATCGTTAGTAGATGTCGCCACTAACAGCATGTAATAAATAGTTCAGTTGGAAATAATAAATAAACACCAAAAACGTGTTTGTTTTAGTTGTGTCTGTCCAATCAAAGAAGGTGGGCTACAGTGGCGCCAAGGATAATTTGAAAAAGTACTTAATTCTAGTGGAAATATATACAGAGAATGGTTAACTTTCCGTTATCCCTGTTTTCTCACACGGTTGAGTTTATTCTATTCCTCTCAATTTTCCATATCCTTTCTGACTCCTTCATCATCTAATAGATGTCTCCACTTACAGCCTGTGACAAATAGTGCAGTTGGGGATAATAAATGAACTCTAAAAATTATAGTTTGAGCTAAATCAGCTAAAAGGGTAACGGAGCTGGGCTCCATCTTGATTGAACCTGGACGTATCAATTCCATAGATTTACTTCGTCACCAATGGGAGTCGCTAAAAAAAGAAACGTCCACTAACTCTTCAGCGACGGATTGAGGTCGGTTTTTGTCCCGCACACCTGATGAACTGTTATTCCATCCAAGGCATAAATTACCTTATACTTTCAAATTAAGTAAAGGCTAGTGTGCTACAAGCGGCATCGTTCATGGGTGGTCTGAAAAATTACAAAATTCTAACGAAACTTTTCGCTATGGCCAATAGATGTCACCACTTACAGCCTGTGATGAATAGTTCAGTTGGAAATAATAAATCTATACAAAGTTTCTGTTTTTTGACTACGTTTCTCCTTGTGGGAGAAGGTATGTTCTACTTCCAAACAAACATTGTATATTGACACAATGTTTGTACTTCGAGAAACAAACAATGAACATATTTGTGTCAAATGGTTCGATATAGTCTATTGCTCTTCGTTTTTTAAATCTATTCAATCTTCTAAAATGGATTGAAGTTCGTTTACGGCCCACCCACCCGATGATAATGATGATGAGCTGTTAACCGATCTAAGGTGTAATTTACCTTATTTCTACAGTCTAAGTAAAAGGTAACGTGCTGTAAGTGGCGCCATCTGAAAGTGATTCAAAGAAACTAAAAAGATCTAACCAAATTTTAAACTTCTTCCCATCGCTAATAGATGTCGCCACTTACAGCCTATAAGGAATTGTTCAGTTGGAAATGATAAATGAACACAAGAAATTATGTTCACGGCTTTTTTTTCCTCATAGAAGAAGGCATGTTGTATGTTCACTTCCAAAACAAACATTGATCAATTTCTAACAACTGAATGAGCGAAATTTCAAACTTTTTGCCATCACTAATAGATGTCGCCACTTACAGCCTATAAGGAATTGTTCAGTTGGACATGATAAATGAACACAAGAAATTATGTTTTCGGCTTTGTTTTTCCTCATGGAAGGCATCGTATGTTCACTTCAAAACAAATTTTGATCAATTTCTACCAACTAAATGAAAGACAGACATTTAACATATTTTATCAGCAGTGGTCAATTTCTTTCCAATTTCCAAATCGTTCAATCATCTCGGGACCGATTGAAGTTGGTTTATGGCCCGCCCACCCGATGAGCTGTTAACCCATCTGAAGCATAATTTACCTTATTTCTCCAATCTAAGTAAAAGGTAGCGTGATGCAAGTGGCGCCATCTAGGGGTGATTCAGAAAACTACCAAAATCTAACGGAATTTTAAATTTTTACGGTTGCTACCATTTACAGGAATGTTGTAAATTCACTTTGAAACAAATATTGACGAATTGCAATCTAGCTTGTGATTTTACTTTTCCAATGTACACAAATGTCTGCTGCAAGTGGCGGTATATAAAGGTGAGCATTACTGAAAAAAATAGATTTTTACTCTTATTATTATCGCTTTACAATACAGCTTGTAAAGTGATAATCCAGCTTTACTTTCCGATTGCCATCTTCATGATTGGATTGAAGTAAGTTTGAGGCCGCCCGAACCAGATTGATTGTAGGACGTGATTTACTTTATTTCCTCAATCTAAGTGAAAGATAGTGTGCTACAAGCGGCGCCATCTAAGGGTGTTCCGAAGAATTAGAAAATTCCAATGGAATAAAAGCAGAACTAGAAAATTAAGATATACACCACTAGCTTTATATATATATATATAATATCCACATTATGAATTCAAATCAGAGAGTTTATATTTTGTCAGTGGATTTTTCAAACAGGAACAGGGATAAATCAAAACTAGAATATAAAGATAAACACCACTGAATGATAGAGTTCCTAGACTTTCAACTATCGCTAATAGATGTCGCCACTCACAAATTGTTATTGAATAGACAGCTGACAGTGATCAAAGTCATTTCTACAAATCATAAAAAGGATATTGGAGTGAATCACAATCTGTGCCATCAGTGATCAAAAATAAAAAAAAATATGAAAATATAAGATCTAAAATGTCGAAAACTAATGTGGTAGTTCATCAATCCCATCTTGTGCTTGATTGAAGCAGCGCCACCTAGGCGTGAGGCCACAGAACTGTTATTCCATATTCCGGTTTTTATTGTAAATGATAAGACCAATAAGAATATAATTAATATATTACAATATCTTGAGTCGTTTGTAATAATACAATAATCTTTGGTATATGTACAAAAGATATAACTAAATGCATAGTCTTAAATAGCTCACAATAAATATTAACTATGAAAAAACTGGTCCAAATAATTTATTCATAGAACACAATAGAACAAAGACTAGTGTAAGTCACAAAATAGTCCATAAATATCTTACAGAGCTAGTGCAGTTCTAGTTTGTATTCAAATAAATGTCAGTCATATATACATTACTCAGAGTCAATCCCTGCATGAAAGTTTTGTGAAATAGTTAATCTTCAATGATGAAACTACGTAGACATTTAATAAAAACAAATGTTTTGATTCTGAAATTCATTTGTTTCGAATCCATGGTTCATTCCTCCTTAAACTGCCACTTGAACATAAACAAATATAAATCTGAGTGAAAATTTGAAAACTTCATGCAGGAACTCTCAGCAAAAGGATCAATATCAAAATGTTTCACAATATGTTACACTATTTGATAATTTCAATATACATAAATTTTGGTGTCCTCAGATAGGTAAAAAAAACGTCGATTTTGATAGTTGAAATTTCCAGCAACCGTTTAGAAGAAAGCTGCAATAAAAATTCTGCAATCCATATTCTTGTTGAATTTTCACCATAATCCTTTACGTAGAATTTTTACAGTTTGCTAAAATCAACAATCAAAACTGTCATTTTTATTTTACCTATCTTAGACTCACATTATAATTGTATTCGACTCATATTCCTCAACTTACAAAAATATCTTTACAACTACAACCTTCTATAATTTGAATTTTGATTTTTCACTTCTCTACAAAAAATATTACTGGATGTATGCATTAATATCACCCCGTATAAGAATATAAAATCTCATACTCGGCCAAAAATTATGACGAGTAAGCATCAAAAAATATATCTTGAATATTCAAAGAAATGAAGATTCAGAAATTTTATATTCAAGCGAAAGCTCTTTTGAACATCAGTTTTTGAAAAAATCCCTGTCGAAGAACAACAACCAAATCTTATAAATATGTTAACAACAGAATAACTGGAACAAAAATCTTTTATTAAAAAAATCAATTGAGTTGTCCAAAATTGGAAATGAATGATTTCTGAGCTCTAAGTTTCATATTAGATAGATTGAAGTCAGAAAGTACCAATTATTATTATTGAATAGCCACTTCATTTTCTAAATTCCGTTAATTTTCACATTTAAAAAAACGAAGTTTGAAAATTTTGACTTCAACCTAGATTTTTTTTTGGTAAAAAAAAATTAGTAGACCTCCACGTCTTCATATGAAATATTCAACTTGGACAAAAAAGCTGCTCCAGAAAAATATCCTGAACACCCTGATTGGGATTTTAGTTGCCATAACTTCCATGTAGAGTAAAATCATTATAGGATAGAAATATTGAACATACAATTCAGTTGTATACAAAATGTTCACCCAATTTGATTTTCATAGTCATATTTTGATCCCACTCATATCGGAACCAAAAACACCTCTTTTTTCCCACTTTCTTCAGTTCTTATTGATGGGGCTTGGAGTATGTCCAGCCCATCTGTGAGACTAAATAACCCTCTAAAATTACTACATGATTCATCTCTTTCTCGTCAAAAGATGAACTTTTGAATAAGTAATAAGTCGATGCTGATGATTTTTTGTCTCAAGCCTTCAATTATTTTAAATTTGAACATTTATCACGAGATTGATGAAGCATTGAATGAAATGCTGAAAAATCACTACAAAAATAGAGCAAGAAATTGAATTTTGAAGAGGTTTAGGTTTCAATTGGCTGCAATGAATACTTTGAAGAACCTTTGACCCCATTTTCTCCACAGTCCTTCAAGAAGCAGAGAGGTATTTTTAGTTATAAGTGGAGGAGAAAATGTATAATGTATTCGAACGAATAGGGAAAAAATTTTATTCAAAAAAAGCTGGCATTTTGACATTGAAAACCCAACATTCTTTCCACAAGAAAGACATTCGGATAGCATGTCCTCTTTAGCTCTTTACATGTCTTCATTCATATAAATGCACAAAAACTACATCATCAACAGAATATCCTCAAAAAACATGAACAATGGAACCCCCGAACAATACATTGAAAAACCTTTCAAACCTCGCATCAGGTTCCGACAATGTCTTCACGTTTTCGCCTTCACAGCACCATCCCCATCACTCTTTGTCTCGAACTTCTGCTGCAGCGACGCAACATTCGACGAAGACCTAGCTGCTTTCCTAACTCCAACTTGAGTCTTCGAGCTCACCACATCAGAGTTGCCAGCTTTAATCACTTTCCCAGCAGTCGGAGTCTTCACCAAGTCACTCTTTTTATCTTGCCCGGACTTTATCCCTGTTGTTTTCACACTACCCTTCACAGGGGCTCGAGGCAAATTCACGTTGGGCTTCACACTAGCTATGGAGGGCTTCTTCATGACCGGATTCCCGCCCAGGACGTCCGGGGGTTTGGAAGCGGGGTTAGAATTGCAGCTAGTCACCAGATCCGGACTGTTGGTAACAGACCGGTTGGATTTCTGCACCGGGGGAGCTGCCCTCGACGGAGAAGGCTTCCGCGTCCTCAGATTCGGAGGCGTAATCTGCCTGTTGATTGGTTTCGGCGCAGGTTTCGTCGGGGAGGGGGGAGTCTTCAGCTTACTCCTGTCAGGCGACGTTTCCACTTTCTTAACCCCCGCCTTGTAGTTCGAGGCTAGCGGACCTTGCGGCCTAGCGAAGGTCGAAGCAAAAGGCTTCGCGTTGTCAACCTTGAACGAGCTGACTCCAGACTTAGGTCTCTCGTCTTTAGGTTTCTCAATAGGTTTCACCGGAACGTTAACAGCTGACGGGAGGATATAACCGCTCGACGTGGAGCTAGCGCTGGACTTCAAGTTGCCGCTCATATTGCTATACTCACTGTCGGAATACAGCAGAGAGGCCGTGTTGACGTAGGTCTCCGAATCAGGAGGCGTTAGCACTTTGTCCTGCTCCTTCTTCTTATTGTCCTCTGCTTCCTTCTTCTTGCGCGCTAGCGTGGAGGTAGAGTATATTGAGTCGAAGTTGCGGTTTTGTATCTCCGACACAATCTCCCCCAGAAGGCCCATGTTCTCGCTGGAACCGGAGTTGCTGGAGGGCTTCTGCTGTTCTTGTGGAGGAGACACTGGGTTTTCCAGTATAACGGCATAAATGTTGTCTCCCGAAGGACTAGTCTCGCTCAGCCTACCCAGAGGGGCTGCTTTGTTCAAACAATCATCGTACTGACTCTGGGTCTTGTCCCCAGGAGGTCTAGGAGGCGGTGGGTTCTTCGGCCGGCTAGCGGACGGTATACTGAGAGGCCTCTTGAATCCGCTAGGCTGCCGCATGGATCCGAAAGTCTGTATGTTAGGCCTGGGTGCGTCTTTTGGAGCTCTCATGCTCTGAGCACGCATGACGACAGACTTGGTGGATTCCTGGTCCACAGGCAAAGCGGTTATGGCGATTTCAATGTTGGTTTGCGGTATCGGGTCTGAAATCTTCATAGCCCTCAGAGCGTCCTTGTCCAGAACCTTGTTGGCCTTCACCTGGTTACGTTTAAGCGTAGAATCCATCCGAGCAACCGTTTTTTTATCGGCAGGTTTGAGGAACGAGGTGATTCTGTTCAATGTACCGGTACTACATTCCTTAGCTAGTTTCTTGGGCTCCTCTATGATTTTAACGGACAAAACTGTGCTGGACGTGGGTTCTGTGGTCTGGGAAACCGGGACAACAGCAGAAGCTTCTGGAGCCGCTCGTATAGGTAACTTAGGGGCGTTCCTCAGCGGGGAAATCAGCTCCTTGGCGGTGCACGTCGAATTTTCCAGCACCGGCGATGATATTATTGGCCTGGGGTGGCTGCCCGGATTGGGGGGCGGCAACGCGGGGGCGCCTGCCCCCGCCACTATCCCGTTCGTGATTTTACTGTTCCGGAAGGAGTTGTACTTCTGGATGGGCTTATCGAAAAAGCTGGACTTGGAACAACCCACCTCCGGTGTCTTGGCTAGGGGAACGCTACTTCGTGGCACCGCAGGAGGAGGAGGAGGAGCAGCTCTTACCGGAGCCGGTTCGGACTTGTTGGGGGTAATCGAGAAGCCTTTGAAGTTGCCGAAAAACGCGCTCGAAAATCCGATGGGAGGGGGTGAATCTTCGCGCAGGAGGGAGTGATTGTCTTCGGTTCGTTTGGCAGTTTCTGTGGGGAAGGACGGCCCTCTGGATTTGCTCGGCGATTTGGTCCTGTTGGAACAACAAAGGAGAAACATTACTTCGGGAAGTTCGGAAATGAAACGCAACCATAACCTCGCACAATGAAAATAAACTGGAGTAGGATGATCAATCATTTGGAGCATGTGCAGTGGAGTGAGTTGAATTGTAATATAGTCCGAGAGCGCGCGATATAAATGTGTCATTTTCTGTTTTCCTAGGTTAGAGATGTTTTGGACTGACAAGAAATCTTTGGACCAATAGTTTTATCTTGAAAATTGTAGGGCTTACGAAGTTCGTTGAATTAGACAACGTACAATTTTCAAAGAGATATTTGAAGTTAGAACATGCCCTCGAGTTCTACATAGAGATAATATTTGGTCCCTACTTCTTTGAGACATTTCTGACGGGAGGGATTCTACAATTTGACTCAGCGATCAGATAAATCCAATGAATTTGGTTATCAGACCTAACCTAGAACTACTTGCAATCTGTCGGAGCAACTTTTTATGAATTCAGTATAATAATGACACTTACATAGAAAAATATCAAAAGTGAATGGTTTTTTTATAACCTGTCTCCAAGAAGTGTTGGCCCAATCAACGCTTATCAGTTTTCCCATTTATTCGAGAACGTATCAATGAACGTTCAATGAACTGATCAATGAAACGGAAAATATGTATTTTTTCAAAAATTTTTTGGAATCGATCAGTACTCTTTGTGAATTATCTTATATTGACTGAAAACGGGTGCCTTGAACTCCTAATTTAAGTTTTAGAAAGAGAAAAATCGGCTGGAGCCAAATCAGGTGAATACGGTGGCTGTTTGATATGCCTTGTTGAGGTTTTTGTCAGGAATTCGTTCGCAATTATAGCGTTGTGAGATGGTGAGTTATAGTGGTGTAAAATCTGCGAGTTTTCTTTCCACATGTCTGGAATTTTTCGGCGAATATGCTCTCAAATGCCGCATAACGCTCAGTTGATATTCTTTTTTGCTGTCTCACCTTCTGAACTACGAGAGCACAACACCACGGTAATCGAAAAATACTATCAAATCACCTTTTATCGACTTTGAAGAGCTCTTTTCTGTTTCGGCTCAGTTGGAAAGCGCCATTCTGAAGCTTGTCAACTGGTTTGCTGGTGTTTCATGAATATGGGCTCGGAAAAGACTTGTTCCAACATGTCTTCAGCGGCGATTTGACTTTTTGTTTCAAGTCTTTTAGCACTAGTTGCATGGCAAGGCGTTTCCTTGGTTGAAAAATCGTTTAAAATAGTAAGACGTAAAAAGTCAGCGGCTATCTCCTCTCAAACTTAAACGACGATTTTCAGTCTCCATTTCATTTACTTAAGCGAGTTGAGGCAGGTCATACCAAACCCGAGTGTTTTTAGTATTGTACCACTTATTTGCAATGCAAAATTTAATACAAAATCTTTGTTTTTATCAACTGTAAAAATCTTGAACCACGTTTGAGGTTAATTAGCAAAATGAATACTGTAAACAAACTATAATGACAGAACGCGCTTCAACTCCGCGTGAGTATACAGGACATTGGTGCCAACCTAGCAACAAAAATAATCCCTTCACGCGGGCTTTTTGAATGATCGATTCCCGGTACTTTTATGTCTCAATGAAAATATAATCTTTTTGATAAATATGTTAATTGAAAAAGTTCGGACAAAAACACTCATCTCTTACATAATACCAATTTTCTAGCAGAGTATTATGCATCATTTATATGCAGCCAGATATTTGTAATTTTATGTCGCAGGCTCTTGGGCTGGAAGTAAAACTTGTGCTTACCAGTGAAAAAGTCAGTACAGAAGCTGGATGCAGAAGAAAACATACACAGAAAGCAAAATGGTCTAAACGATAAAAGAAACAACTTTTGCCAGTTAAGACATTTTATATTTAAGATTAGAATCACTACTGAAATAGAAATACAGTTAGTTGAATAAATGAAGAATACCACATTAAAAATTGATAAAATTAGAAAGAAAATACTTTATATATGGAATAAGTTTAAAAGTATGAGATAGATTAGGCATGGACTTAGTCTATTGAAAAAATTTCCCACACCAAAACTAGCGTTTCACTAACCAAGTTAGTATCATTAGGAGATGACTAGAACTAAATTTTTTGCCTAAATTCATTCCTAGTATTAAGTTTGTGTTATTTTGGTATTGTAGTAATGTTACTACATGTTAGGCTTCTCAATCTCCATCTGCTTGGAATGGGAACTTTTTCGCTGTTCATAGACTCTTTCCACGTTCGATATATGAATATTAAGGCATCTAAAAACCTGTTGTTATGAATCGGTCTCAACAGTTCTTCAAGAGTTTTTCACCTACTCTGTGACCGTTCTCTAGTCCGCTCAGTTTTGATTAACATACTTTTTATCATAATCTTCCCAGATTATTTCATGAATCTTGGATAGGTTTTGTCTTTTCCTCTCTTTTGGGCTTCCCAACACTTTTTGAAGTGTACGAGCAGTTTCGAAAGCCACTCACATACTCAATTTTTTGAAAATTTAGACCAAACTATTTTCTATTTAACTCATTGATTATGTTTGCGTCTACTCATTACTTTTAGCTATTTTCTTGATATATTTTTTCTTGATATCATACATTTCTTTTATCGAAGGAAATGTGACTAATCCTGGGACAAGGAAATGTAGTAGTGCCGCCATTTTTTGTTGTGGACAATACTGGGAGCTATCAGGGATATATCTAAAAGTATGAGTATTCTTCCTAACTAGATAGGCTGAAAAGATGGCGTTTCTAGTATTAAATCCATATGATTTTTAGTTGATCCTAACCTTCAAGAGACGCGTGTACAAATTCCACAGCTGTCGGCCTATTAGTTTTACTCTTGTAACCATTTAGCCATGAGCTTATGTGGTATCAGAATAATTATTTAGGAAACGAAAATTGTTAGGGCTTGATATATTCTAGACTTTTCAATTCATAGTTCTTCCGTATGATCAAAATACACTAACGGATTGGTCTACGTTTTCAAAAATTTCGATTTGAAATTGGTTTTCATACACATCACATACACTTCATTTAGAGCTGGGCACCCCAAACAAGATGACGAAAGAGAAAAAGTCTGGTATTTACCAAATAAGCTGTGAAAATTTCTACAAAAAGAATGTTGGTCAAAATAAGCGGACTGTATTTAATAGAATCGACGTGAAAGTCCATCACGTATTCAAAAAACACTTTAATGTTCCACTAAACAGTTTTGCAAACACTTTTGCTATACAAAAACATTTTCAGGCGTGTATTTACTGTAAATGAGCGGACTGTAATACTTCAACTTCAAGGAACATGCTTCACATATTCGGTTTCATAGATCAAAGAAGTCCAGTTGTTGTTCAATAAGCCAAAGAACGGCCACAAAATAAGTGAGGCATGCTGGAAATTGTTGAAGCCGATATATAACTAGTTTTTAGAGGTTTCGAAAGTTTAGACATCGAAATATGTGGAAAGAGATCTATGAACAGCGATAAAGTTCCCGTTTCAAACAGCCTCAATACAACAGGATATTAATTTAATGGTGCTCATCAGGTAAGGGAAGATTTGTCCAGATATGTGAAAAAACATCAGCATAACCGTAAAATTTAGTATCAGTCATCTCTTGATGATAACTTGGTTATCGAAACGTGCGTCGCGAGACAGTATTTTTGTTCTGGCACGAAAAAAGTGTATTTGATAGATGAATTTCGCCAGTAAACAGAAGACAACTGAACTCAAACATTATTTCAACTATAATCGTTTCGCAAGAAATTCAATAAAACTAATGTTACAAAAAAAATATAACAAAAAACAACTCCTTTCTTAATTGATATTTTGAAAATATTTTCCAATAAATACTTCGACAACTGACTCTGTGTGACATTATTTTCGTAAAGTAATTTAACATTGTTTAAAGAAGGTGAAATTGTTTCATTTTAAGCGAACCACGATTTCTTATTATTTGACGCAATTCAGTAGTACTCATCAAGACGAAACCACTTGAAAACAGAGCTAATAATTTACGTAAAATAGGAAGATAAACAATTGGGAAATGAAAGGAACTTACTTACATATCAGGCTCGAAGGACCATATGTTTGATTAATTTAATTGATGTGAGCTGTTATTGATAGTAGTAGTTAATAGTGCTGCTGGTAGTGATTAATAATGAGCGTCGATTGAACTAAACTTTATTGTTTGATATACAAATAGCGACTCTCCTTGCCGTTACATTTGTAGACCTAGTTTCGGGTTTTAACAAAAAGTATGCGAAGTAAATAGTATGCATAATTTTAAACACCCCGCCTTTTGTTTTGTTTGTTTTTTGTAAAGTATATAATACATTCTGCCAATAAAAGTGATTATTATTGTTATTACATCCAAAACTGGGAAAGCACACAGGTGAAAGTTGTCAGAAATTGTTCCACAGTTGTCCATATCAGGAATAAACGTTCATCTACAGGTTTAATTAATTTCCCTTGAGCAAATGAGATAAAACAAGGAGAAAAGGTTTTCAGAGACATTGCTAAAAGTCCCTAAATACATCGGCATTCTTCAAACAAGTTTGATAAGTTGAAGAGGATTTTGGGCTTTTCAGAAATATGATGAGTAATAGTCTACTGACTATTACTCATCAGGATATGTGCAGTGTGCTCTTTTCAACGCGATTTCCTAGCGTGTTTAGACTGACCAACATTGTTTTTCTCACATTCTTCACAGCTCATTTCATAAAACCCAGACTTCTCAGTTTCCATCATCCTGTTTTCTGATCTGGCTAAACATTATTTGTTGGAGATAACTGGATATTTTGAAAGTTTCTCTTGAATTCAGTCAAGTAGGCTGTGAAATTATGAACGATGGCAAAACTCCCACCCTTTTGAAGGCTTTACTGGTTGATTTGTGCCCCTGAAAGTATCGATTTGTGACGGCCGTCGAGAAGAGCGTTACAGTCCTGCTGTGTGGAAACAGCGTTTGTTTTGGATGTATTTTGAGCATCTTCCAACATATTTTTGGCACATCAACCTCAGCAAACTATATAAAACTGGAGAGTCTCCCTAAGTTTCTGCTGCTGATGATTCCATGTTGAACAATTATGACATATCATGAATATTAAGGAGTTTTATCCCAATACCAAACCGTTATTTTACCACCTTGACACGTTTTTCAATCACCAAGTGATCATCTTCAAGAGAAAGTTTAAACTATCATTCATTATAAAGCAAAAACAGGTTCCTACAGTTTTTTTTTTTGAAAAATTATATGAACTCAAACCAATTCTATTTTGAAAAGAGTATCCAAAACGAACGCTGTTACACCAGAACTGCAAAACATTTCTGACGCGCGTTTTACGAATCGAGTTGGCGTCTTCAAGAGATGAAATAAGACATTTTGGATTTGATTGATTTTGATTGTTTTAGATTTGTTCTACGCCAGAGATTTCAGTTCCACTTTTCATTGAGAAAGGTAATTATTAAACTGGCTTTGTTACTTTCAAGCTATCAACTTGAGGAGTAGTTTTATTATATTTTTCTACACAAATATCATTTTAAAAAACGAGATTTTGCAAACAGGCGATATCTTATCTATTAGTTATACCTCCTGGCTCAAATAATGTAGACTGAACTAATTAATAACTGATCCACCAGTGCTTTTAATTTCGAAAACAATGTAAAATAACTAATCTACAAACGACAATCAAAGTTAGCAATGTTAGACAGAAGTACAGTTCAAAAATTCAAGTTACATATCTACTCAACAAAGAATATTGAGTTATTCGAACAGAAGTGTTCGTACAAGAAATAAATTTCTGTCGTAGCTCTTAAGAAATTTCAAGATAATATACTTAATTGATAAAGGACCAAGGAAAATGAATTTCTTGAAAAAGTGTAACGATTTATGGGGCATGTAAGTCTGTATAGAGCCATGACGATAAATTAATGTTGGCAAAGAATTAATAGTTTTCCTTTCCAAAAGTTCCTTGAAAGAAAAAAACTAATTGTCCTTTTAAGTAATTTCGTCTGAAAACTCTCATTTTTACTATAGAGAAGAACCTAGTTTCCCTTATTTCGAGAGATACAACTCTTCAAAAACTATAGAATTACAAATATTTATTCACTGCATCAGTTTCACATCTTGATTAACATTCTTTGACACTTTTCAATATAATAATCTACATTTTCTTCCTATAAAAAATTATCAATTCATAGAGCCGCTTTTTGGGACAAATCTCTCCATTTTACGTTTTTGAGGTTAATGTCACAGTTGGCATCACTGATTACCACTATTTCAATCATACCAATTGTTTTCGCCTTCATCACCGACATCTTCAATTTTAATTTCCTTCAATAATTTCGTTAAAATGGACATAGTATTCGATGACAGATACCAACCGCTTTTTGCCGAAATGTCACTAGAATATAACCTTAAAATGGAGGGATACCAACAGCTTTTTGCCGAAATGTCACTAGAATATAACCTTAAAATGGAGGGATATCACCAGAAAACGAGTCCACTGTTAAATGAAGTTTTTTACAGGAAAAATGTTCAATATTGAAATGAAAAGGGTTAAATAAGGTGGAATAAGAACTGGAGGTGATTTTAAACTAAATTTCTCGAATTCCAAGATTGAAAATCCCGGAATTTGGAAATCAAAATTTCGTCGCAATTATACAAAACATAAAAATATGAGTTTTTTCTGCACTTCAGTTTAAAGAATAGACTTTTTTGAAGATACCATGAATTTTATTGCCACACTGAAACGATCAACTTAAAAACACAAACTTCAACTTTTTTGTTAGGAGTAGATATGAAACCTAAATTTTTCCAAGAAAATCCCAAACAAACTTTTGTATATAAACATCCTGATCAGTCGTGTCGTACCTCCGTATTTGTGTAGGAATTTAGTAAAAAAAAATTTTTCAAATGATAATTGACAATTTCAGCGGTAAACAGGATGTTTATAGTTCCAACTATTCTATGTTCATTCAAAATAATGGATTCAGTCTCGAAAATCAGTCGTCAAATTAGTCTTACATTAGAAATAGTCTACCAACTCTGAATTCGATAAAGATATATCACTTTTTTAATGTCTCTTCCAAAATTCACTTTGAAGCGAATTCTCTAACAATTATTGTGAAAATACCTTTAAATAATAACTCATTCTTGATTAAATGACAGTATATATTGTCTCCTTTATATTCAGAAATATATTTCGATAGTGCAAAAAATATTTCTACTGAGCCGAAAAAAATCTATGTTGCCATCATCAATAAAACAGATAAATATACAGAAAATGGCAAATATAATGAATTTATTTGATTGCATTATGAAACAATCTTTTTCCATTATTGAACGCAATTTTATTCACCGATCTGGATTCAGTTACTTTGAGAAAAATTAAAAACCTAGACGGGTTCAAAAAACACTGACTCCTTTGCAAAAAAGTCTTTCAAAATCTCTAAAATTTTTCTTTATCGACTGACAAGAAAAACACTGTGTTTTTCAAGCACAATCAGTAAACTTATATCCAGTAAACTGAGAAAGTGCTTCAAAGAAGACGGAACATAACTGATGATACCACATGAAAGTTACATCTCAAATTTTCATAACATTTTGAGTATAACACTTCCTTCAGAAGGCGCTTCTATTTCATTACATGAATTTCCACCCCTTCCTCATAAACAATGAAAATATCACCATTTATTAAAGTCACTTCTCAACATTAAGAATGAATCGATAAGGAAAAAATTTCCAATTGAAAAAAATTGGAATC
>WOGP01000127.1:0-31512 GCA_015342065.1 Leptinotarsa undecemlineata
AATTACTTATTGCTAAGTGGTGAATATAAATAGTTGTATCAGTGAAATATTGTTAAAATAAATTAGTTTAAGACAGTGAATTCTTTAATTCGTTACAATATGATTATTTTCGGTTATTCTCTGACATAAAAACTACAATTTCTTTTTAGATAAGGTACTTGGTTACTTGCCCAATATTTTATAAGTTTTTGTTTACAGTGCAGTTCCAAAGTTCTGGCCAAACTGGTACCTTCAATCAAGGTGACCTGAAAGAAACCAAGTATTGAAGGTGGAAGTGTTGATGAAAGTATTTAGAAGATAAGATCAATAGAGATATGGATATTTTTATGTAATATGTAACATCAATGTTACGGAGACTATTTTTGAAGCCTATGGAAGTTCAGAACAACTTTCGGTAAATTTCCGCAACAAAATCAAACACGTAGTTAATACAATCTAACCGTGTGCAAACAAACGCAAGTACGTTCGAGTCACCTTCAGCATCTATTGTTCCATTATGAAAGTCGCACACATCGTCTGTCGAGAGGCGGCTGTGGAAAATTGCAAGTGCAGCTTTTGTTTTTCGCGTTGGCATCAGCAACGGTCAGGTGTCGCGACCTTCAGGGTCACTCTGTTTCTGTTCTCCGTGTCACGTCGGGCTGCAAAAACAATGGAAGAACGTTCGGCTGTAAAACGCCATTTAACTTAATGCGCTCGTTTGGTTTCGCAGGTGTCGCGTGGGAGATTTTTGAGTTTTGCGAAGAGGTTCTTTGTCAACCTCAAACGGAACGTCGTGTGTGGGTTTCAGGGTTCATATTTTGAACTTCAACATTTCAAAAAATATGCATCTTGAAATAGCTCACCGATCAAAATAATGTCTTTTCAGCTCCTTCTCAAGGCGATGTTCTTCCTGCTTCAATGGTGTTGTCTGCATGATGAAAATTTCAATATAAGTGAGGAAATCATTAAAGATGTTGAGTTAGAAAAACTATTTTTCTTTGAAATCTTTAGTTTTGTCATAGACGCATGTACCCTACAACAATTGTTGGCGATTTCTAACCCTCCTTGAATTCCATCAGATTCGCTCCAGCGTGGCTGAGGTTCAGCTATTTTATTTGGACCAAAATATTGTTGAGTTAGTTTAAACAGACGCATTTAATGTCAACAAAGGATACATTGATCAAAAATACGTTGGAAAAATTGTACAAACGTTAATTTGCAAAGAAAATAAACAGTAATGTGTCCTAAATAGAAAACGAATTGATGATGGGTTGAACAAGTGAAATATGACAGTTATATACAAACAATAAAAATACAATAGAATGAAATAATCAAGATTAATGATGAAAAAATGAGTGAATGAAAAATCGAGGTCCTCAGTAGAAATGTGACGTATCAAAGTATTTTTGATTAACTGTTATATATTGCTTTATATTCTGATTCCGTTGGGGAATTACTTTCAAAAAATATAGGATTGTATTGGATATATACCTGATCTATTCGATAATCCCTATTTATCATGACAATATTTTGGGAAATGAAGATTTTTCACCAACGAATAATAATTTGACCAAACATTTTTTACCTTTGAGAAAGACATATAAGTCACTGTATAGTTTGCATAACGAAGGATCGGCAAAAAACGAAATTCCTCTTGTGTGTATGGATTCAAGAAGCTTCAGTATCTGTAGACCATGAGTGTGAAATAACTTCTGGTACTGAAGACCCGCATGCTGTATTTCTAACTCTCAAAAACAGAGTATAATTACCAATTATAACTCATGTTTGAAGTTGATCTAACGAATTTAGAACTTAGGGAATGTAGAAGATAGATCGCAAAAACAATATTTGTGTTTGTGGTGGTTTTGATCTCTTAAATCAGGTATAGGATAAATGAAATAGCTTTCGTCTGATTTCTACTACGATTTTTATTTGTTCCGACCACAAGATTGGTGGATTACCTTTCTTGAACTTTTACCTTGTGCTCTTTGACGAGGTCACTTAGATCGAAGAAAAACGTCATCAACTGATCAGTCCGATATAATTATTGACGTTTGAATTAAAAGCTTAAATATTAATTTTAGTTTTTTTCTCTAAATGGTAATCTCAATCCGATTAAATTTTAAAACATCAAACTTCATCATCTCAAGCAGTTTTCACGCTGAAAAAATCCTCTATTTTCGAAAAAAATTTGCTCCTCTTTACAGAACCCCTATGTGAGCTTTTGAACGCGTTCATGATAATGCGTTCTAGAAAAGCTAACATAAATAAAGGCTTTGTGGCATGTTTCACTTTTGAATGATGTGACACCCGAGCCGAGTGACCCTGAAGGTCGCGACAACCGATCTGGTTCCGTTTCTAATGCTTGCCTCGACAGAAACAAAAGCTGCAATTGCATATTTTACGACCGCGAAAGGCCGTAGTCGACATGAAACAATATAAGCTCATAAGGCTGCGAAGGTAGATCAGATTTGTATGGTAGGATACGATATGGTGTTGAGTGTTTATTTGAGAATATAACTATGTCTGCGTTGCAAATATTTCAAGTAAAAAAATCATAATTCCGGTGTGAAAACACGTTCATAGCATTTTGGCTTTCTACGTCTTCATTGAATATAAAATGTGCGAAACTTCCAAAGATAGAACTATAATAAATACTCTTAACAAATATGTACAGATCATACAGAGAAGTTCTTAGGTCCAAATTAGAAGGACATGTCTGTCCGAAATCTATCGAACATGAACATTGAAATCACTATCATTCAGTTAGTCCACATTCGTAATGGAATTGGAACATAAATCATTCACATGAACCTAACACAAGATACCAAGGTAATATATAAAAAATATTGGTATAACTTTCACTTACATAGAAATCTATTAAATTCTTGGTACGAGTTCGTAGTATCGGAATACTACGTAGTATTGGATAACTTCACAAGACGATGCATTCATTTCCTTCATATTTTTTTCACTTCAAATGAAATTCCTATGGATGACATTAATAAATTAAATAAAGTTCATATATTTATATGAACTCTTATCTTAGCAAGAGCGGAATTCTCTTCCATTACTTGACTATTATACCCATCAGAATTTCTCATATGTAGATCTCAATCTTGAGTTGGTTATTTATATTTCAGTTTTACTTTCGATAGAGCAAATATAAATTCAAAATGAATGTAATCGGTAGAGTGTACCTAGTTCATATAAAAAAGGCATATGAGGAACTGGTTTGATTGAAACAAATATACCAATATCTGTGTGTAATAGCTCTGCAACTTCTTTTTCAAGTCATAAGCTTATATTTTTTTTTGGAAATTTTATATTTCATATTTTTTTTCTTAATTCTGTTGATATCATTCTAGATTAACGACTCTTCACGACTGCTTGTTTGATAGTTGTGTATGACAATTCGCTTGGTCGTCTTTGTCGCACATCTTACTTCCTATTAAAATGTCGGTTTTTAAAGCTCAACAATCGTAATTCCGCAAAAAATTTTCTCAAACAACACATATCATCATATTAGCAATTCAACATCCAATAGATATATTAAATAGACCACATATTTTCGATTAGTAAAAAATGTGTTCATAGAACAAAGGAGTTCAAAGTTATTTCTGAATAATTTTATACTGGGCAGGACTTTTTCAGCTTCTCCACTCGAGATTTATTTCTCAACATACTAAATTTCTTATGAAATACTTTTTGTCGATTAAACAGAAGGATGAAGGTCGTTTCTCTTTCATATTTTCTACTTTTGTGCACGGGTCCAACCTCTACGTCTAATTTGAATCCATCTGTATATGACACACTTTACTAAAATGGTTGTCATAAGGTAACAATATTTCTAGGGAAATATCTAAGATTTCATATGTCTACACAGATTGCTTGGGTTCTTCGGGTGTGTCTTCACCCGCCCGAATAAGCCATTGCACGGCTAAACACGAGTTACGTTTTTGTAAAACTGTTTAGTGAAAATCTCACAATTGTTACTTGAATAAGTACGTCATGGATTTTCATCAAGTATCAGTCAATTCCATTATATGTATATTGATTGCTGCTTCTTTCGTTACGTAGACATATGGAATATGAACTGATGTGCATTTTGATAATCTCATGAGTAAGTCAGTGACAGATTCATTACCTGTGTTTGTTAGGAACATCAGATTCATTTTTGATAACTACAGAATATCTAGAATTTCATAATGAAAATAATTGATTTTATCATTCCAAGTCAGTTTTTGGTTAATTATAACTATGGTGTGCTCAGCCAGTATCGTTGAAATTCAGGTAAAAAAAAAGGAATTGAAATAAAACCCCAGAATACACTAACAAATCGAAGCTATATTTCAATGCTCCGCATATAATTTTATGTTATTTTTTTACAACAAATTTACATTAACTCTACACTACTCGAAGTAGAAAAAGTCTCACCGAAACGGTGCGAACGGCGTTTTCAACCCCAGACATTGCCGCAACGTTTCGGCGAAAGGATTTTTCAACTCATAGAATATATAAAAATTATATTTTGAGATCATATTCTAAACATCACAGATGTTGAAAAATATATTATTCATTTAATATCTCAAAATCCTCAAGCAGAATTGTAGAGATCTCAACTCTGCGATAAGTTCGTCTCGAAATAACCGAACAGCAAACATCTAACCTACAAAAACCAAACGAGTCGAAATTTTTCCAAGTCTGACGAGCAGAATGAACAAGTCCTGAAACGAATCAACGATACAATTACAGTCTTTTGTTTTGGGTAAAATTTATTTTAATTTGGAAAATAATGAAAGATTATTTTCCTCAATGCCATTTTTTCTGTAAATGACCTCAGATCGAGATTTTATCAAATTATTAGACACTCAAGTCTCTTGCACATTTTAACCGAATAAACTTGATGCACTGGGAATATAATTCTTGAACAATTTTCTCAAAGATTATCTTATGAATAAATTCTGCCACATTTAACTGTAGATTTTGGATAAAAAAAAATGCATGAAAAATAAAAGGGAGACTAATTTATATGTTGCATACAATTATATCTTTGTTTTATTTAGTAATGGTTCTGAATAATTTGTGTTGTGGTTATTATCTGTGCTGTGCTTCATGTTAATTGTGGTGAAATAACCGTCTTGAAATCGCTTGGCAAAATTTCAAAACGTATTTAGAATTCCAACCAGCTGGTTGTCTACCCACACCCGATTAGTTTTTTGGCACGTCGATAAAGGATATTTTTCCAGCATCATGAATGAGACATTCTTCTGTTGACACGAACTTGTTCATTCCGTCAGGCTGTATTGGACTGAGCGAATCATTGTCCATTTTCTAAAAACCTTACAACTCAACTTTCCATCATCGTCTCGAAATCGTATTAAACCACAAAAGCCCATTCCATCCAAATATACGTATCGACAGAGCAGCAACAGCTGCCAAAATACGATTTACGTTCCATTTATTTGTTTTCACTGAAGAAAAGAGGAAAAAATTTGTACTCAATTTTTCTTTGGGCTATATATACCATTGAAAATCCGTCAAATCAAATTAGTTCCCAACGTTTGGTGATAGAATAATTTCACGTTGAATATATGAAAAAACTCAAGTTCAAAAATTAGGAGAAGAATATTTTTACCCTCCAAAAATATCAAAGAAAAAACTGGGGGTATCAACATAACAGTTTGTTGGAATAAACTTACAGCAGAATGCGAAACGGTTCACAAAAATATCTGTGTCAAGATTTTAATTTATTTTTTTCCTTGATATCAAAACGTTTTTGAACAATTTTCTCATGTTGATCTTTCGAAAACGTGCATAAACAGATAGTTTAACAAACAGCATTTTGAGTACTCCAAAATGATAATTGACGAAATATGATTCATCGTGAATGTCACTCTCACACGAACATTTTAGATTACTGCAAAGTATTTCCTATATTCAAAACGAATTTTGCATCATCGCAAACGCTTTTATCTGGCTAGAAGATAATCGAAACGAAAACCCTTACACACTATAACCTAGTTAGAAAAAATATAATATACATTTCCAACTTCCACTGCCTCATATTTATAAAAAAAATCTTTAAAAGACCATGATTTGTACCTGAATATATCACATGTTCATTACATACTAACTGGTCGTTTTTTGAAAATTCATTTGCGATTTTAGAAACCAAAAATCTCGTTAACCAGATTGTAGTAGCAAAACATGTTTTATGATGTGTCGTCAAAGTAACAGTCGAATATTGTGATTTATTGAAAAACAAGGAGAATATATATTTACCTACGACCGAAAAAATGTTTTTGAAAATTTTTTCTATCAATTCAGGAACGATACATCGACTTTTTCCATATTTACAAGGGACCTTCAAGTCCGAAATTGCACATCGGTCGACTGTATCGTTCGATAAAATGCCACGAGTTCAGTTTAACGCAAATTTAGAATACAAAAATTTCTGTACAAAACTCTCTCGAATCGACTTAAAACTAACATTAATCCTAAAATAAATAATACATGTTCAAAAATATAGTGTTAAAGTGAACGCATGACATTACACTAAATATAAATAATTTTCTAATTTAAATTTGAAATTAGAACATAAGGTGTGAAATGAATCTAACGAAAATACTTTTCAAACACAACCGAACTGCGATACATTTTTCAATGCGCGTATCACCAGATTCGTCTCATTAGGTATCTGGATGTTTTCAGACTTAAGGTGAACCTTAAGTGAAGAAGGTGAACCTTCAGGTTCTTTTTTAAATCGTCATGAGTAATGATTTCTTAATTACTAATTAAAATTCAATGGAAAATATGCTTTCAAACAAGTTTTGATATCGCGTTTAGTTTGACCTACATGTTTTTTGTCTAATGAGAGATGTGATAAGTTGTGACGACTGTGACAAAGAATACGCTGGTCAAACTGAACCTGTTACAGAAAATATTTTCGAAGATCCTACGATATTATTATATTTATACAACAGCACTATCTAGGAGACTGAACATGGAATGAAAAACGTTACTTTGAATTGAAATCAGTATATGACACTTCTTGCATATAATAAATCTAATAACGCTTATGGTATTTTCAAAAGGAAACATAATGTATGCCTTTTCGTGACTTATTAGATATAAATACACTCATTAATAGCTTTTACATCATTTGATGATGCATTTACTATGAGTGTCAAGAAAAGTGTTGTCACAGTTCTATTGTGTCCCAATATTTTCTTTAGAGCTTTTTCACCTGTAGTATGTGATAGATAGAGCTGTTTTATGTGATGCAAGAACACTGGATTAGTTACCGATTACCTGGAAAATATTCAAAAACATTTCGATATTCGGTGTAGTTGAATCGAAATTGTTATTTTATATTTCAAATATTCTTTAACCTGCTTCGGCCGTTATTTTGACGACAAAGTCACCGTATTCCCGCCAGAATTCACATCAAGCGTTGAACTGGGTAACCCACGTGAAAAAACCACCAACAAAATGAAAAGATTTTGGAGATCAAAAGAAAGAAACAAAATTCTACGTTAAAATAAATACATATAAAGACAAAAAACAAAATATAGTACTTAAACTGTACACAAAAAAAACTTATAATTAATTAAATTTCTTTCAAGAAAAAAAACTTAAATTGTACTTTACATTAATAATAATAGATATTACTTCGAGATCGAGTTTATAACAAAGTGGAAGATGGTTTCAATTTCCGTGTTGTCTTCTTAACTACTCAGATCGGAGAGTCGAGGTATTTTAGACGGTCTTTCCATGGTGGATGCCCATTCGGTCTTTTTCGTGCAGTCAGACAGTGATCTCTTTTTAATGGGCATGAAATCTGAAACAAAAAACAAACGTGAGTCATCGGTAAAATTTTTTTCTTGGGGGCAGATTTTCATGAAGTGTTTTCAGAGATGGCCTTTTGAACCTCAGTGATAAAAATATTGAAAACATAAAATTTATTGAAAATCTGAATATTCCTGTCCATCCTATTACGAATTAGTCGAAATGACGACTTTTCATGAATTTGAAAGGAAGTATTTGGAGATGTCAATATACTTTTAAACTTTTTTAAAAGTTTTCGTCGAAATGTCAAACGTGTTTTCTATGAGGCCAGATAATTTTTCAGACGAAAAAAATCAACAAATAAAAATAATTCATACATAAAATAGCACGTTTTTCAACCCTGTTATATTCTCAACACGTCGCAAGAATAATCCCGTCACTTTCCCACGCCCATCGGGAAGAAACAGAAAAAAATTTCTCGAACGTCAACACACGAAAGAACGACCGGGTATCCGATTTCCTCCTGCGTCATTGTAGTAGTAAACAATCGAACGCGCAAGAAAAAGAACAGAGAAGAGGAAAAAAAGAGGCACATGTGTCGAGCCCATTTGTTTACTATAAGTACATGTCCTGTAAAGTCAACGTCCCCTGTAGTAGTCCCAAGCAGTGTTGCCGCAACCCTTTGAAGAAAATACTTAGAAAATGAATCAACAATGAATACATATAATAAAAATGCAACTGATCGATGTGTGCACATGAAAGATATTTGAGAAAAAATGTTATTGCAGGTCTTTATTAACGCAAGGGAACACGAAACAATGATGTTTGGAATTGTTTCTGTCTGTGCATCTGTGCGTTTTGGTATCATTAAACGGATTATGCTGAAGTTTTCTCTATTGTATTGTGGTAAGTCTGACTCATTTCAATCGATTCATAAATAAAAAGTTAATTCAAAGAATTAAGTCAAACATTTGTTGGAGAAAATATATAAAAATACTGTTCAGTTGTTTCTGCAGAAACTTTGGTTAGGTAAATAAATTTTAGAGTTTATAAAAATGTTTTCTTATGGATCAAAAGTTAGGTTAGGTTAGGTTGTTAGAAGACTAGGTGACAATTAACCCAACAAATAACAAAGCAATCAGTTTTGTTTCGTAGAAATGATTGTGTATGAATGCTTTATGTCGAAAATTACTCTTATATTATTTGCATTAACCGGTAGTAACAATTTCACGTGACTAGTCCCATAAATAATATAAAAAACATACTAAAAAGGCATAAAAAACGTATCTTAAGGTATCTCAACATGTACCTAATTCAGTTACCAAAGTACAAAAACGGCAACACCGGACTGAGTTGGGCATATTCGAAAAAGGCCATACAGGAGAGAGTTGGTTCACCCTACCCGGATATGAAGTAGGTCATATGGATGACGAATTGTTTGTTGTTAACATAACGTGAGAACTATGATTCGAATTAATAGACTGATTGATCTAGCGTGTAGTTTTCTCTCATGAGCTTCTCGGTTTTTTCGGCCATGACAGTCCGTTTTCATTTCCAACTATTCTAATATAATATTAATTTGGATTTTGTTTCTCAGGTGTGCGGTAATGTTCGAAAAGTCGAGTGAGTATCCAATTGCACAAGTTCATGAATTAATAATTCAAAGACTGATGATTACGAGATAACTTCATTATTATTTTCGAAAAATCGTGTGCTTGGGAAATGCCAATATTTCAAATGTGAAAGTTCATTATTCAAAAAGTCCCATTAAATGTCAAAAAAAAAAGGATTAGGTACGATGAAAATGTACGAGTATAGTAGATATATTCCATTCGGTATTTAATAAAATTTTTCCAAATATTGGCCAGCACAGAACGTTTAAAGTTATTTCGAAAACTTTAGCGACTTCAAGAACGGTTTCAGACATAACCTGTTTGGTAACGCGACCCTATCACTATTAAAAATCATAAGGCCTGTCAGATTCATATCATTTAGAGTCACTTTCTTTGTTCGGCAAACATTCAAAATTGCAACCGTAGAAACAGTTTCACAGTAAATCTCTCCCATTATTCTCGCCGAACCCTAGTCGTTTCTAGTTCTGTAAAACGAAAGATTAGCAAATTTTTCGAATAAAACAACCCCCGATCGTGATAATAACCCCAAATATGACTGGTAACCGAATTCGCTTCTGCAGAAAACCGGTGCACCGGACAAAGCCTCAATTAATCTTCGGACTTTTTTCCTTTCTTTCACTCGATTGTTCCTCACCCTTTTCCGCAAACTATAACTGTCAGCAAGTGACGAGCGACGTCCATCAGCGAGCACCTCTTTCTCCCTCGAAATGGGGATGTCTTTGTGCGTGGAGTGAACGGACAAGTTGAGGTCACGCCGCATAAGTTAAGGAGCCCCGTTCGATCATGAATAATAATAGTAATGAGCGTACACGTGTGTCGTTCGAGGCTCAATTACTCACCCTGGGTCATATTCGGGGTTCTCACGGTATCCGGACGGGCCGTGTCATTATCGGGTTGGCTCGATCCGACAGCGGAAAGGGTGAGAATTGAGAATTTTGTGAATTATTCCGACTTCGTATTGGAGTTGGAACATTGAAACACAGCTTATGAAGAAAAGAATTCGTTTACCTTTCCTTTAAAAAAACTGTTATTCAAAAAAGAGCATAAAGTAAGAAAAGTAATTTGTAACGAATTGTTGTAATGTGATAGACAACTTTCCAAAAGTAATGATTGAATTCGTATCGAAAATTAAATTAAATTTCTATAACTGGGATTATATTTACTACAGGGGTTGTTTTTTCCAGTGACACCGTTCACTAGCTTTGTTATATTTTGAATTACTCTCATCTTTCCACTTTTTTCATAATGATGGAGAAGAAAGAATTTTCTTATAGCCTGTTACTATTTAAGATTCAAAGAATTTAGACCGAAATCGAAAAATTGGTTCTGGAAAAATGTTGGATCCATGGCATTTGGCATTACCAACAACTACTAAACTGAGGTTACTGATCACCTACAAATGAGTAGAAATTTCTTCATATATCATTACGTAAAAAAATACAGTTTTCAAGCTTCACAAGCATAAATTGCACCCACAAAAACTGCAGCTAATAACAAAAATTGTCTGAAGTTGATTTATATCGACGATTGCATTTTTACTCGTATAAGGCAATGATGGAAATCTAGATTTAAATGAAAAATACTTTTCAGATGAAGCAACATTTCATTCGACTGGAACATACATAAAACCCAGTAACTCGATTGAAAAGAATATTAATATTATACTCGTAAATTTTTCCTCAAACATTGACCCCTCTTTAAGACACGTGAAGATGCCACGATGGAACAATCAAAATGCCGTTACTATCTGTCGTTTAAAAATCTTTTCCATTAACAATGTAGTGAAATAAATAGCTATCACTTCCTGCTAACGGCCGCTCTTTATCAACTAGAAGTTTAATCGGCCACGCGGTTTCCTGTACTTCGTAGTAAAACGCACTAATTGTAAACGATAACGACAATATTAAAAATATAGCACGAAAGTTCAGATGAAATAAATGCCTGGAATTTCAGCTGCAACGAAAAACAAAAAATATCATCAAGACGTTGCAACATGAATATTAATAGTTTCTGTTAATTTTTTTTGCTCAGTTAATAGTAAAAAATGTCGAAAAATCAATGTGGTCTTAATGAAATGACGTTTATGGAAAACATCTAATGAAGGTAGATGAAAATTGCAGTAGTAGCTTTTGTATTGTATTATTATGTTGTTTCAAAAGTTTTGACCGTTTTAATGTCACGTGGTCAACAACTGGTCAACGCAAGGTACCGAAACAGAATAGGTCCGATCCTGCTCCACGTCAGCGCCCGTCCGCACGTTCAACAAATCACTGTCCGAACATTTAACGAATTGAGTTCTGCCTCTCCCACCTTACTCCCCAGACCTTTAGCCAATCAACTACCATCTTTTTAAGTACTTCGATAACTTTCTCACTGGTGAAACCTTCGCCAATCAGGACCAGACAAAAACGAGGTTGAAGATATTAAATTAGATGCATTGTGGTGATGGAGTCATCTCAAAGGCAAAGCAAATCCTGCAAACATCCAAGACTTCAATGCAGGCGGTTCCACCACAAATGTTTCAAATTGCCAGAAATTTTATTCTAGACTATGTTGTTAAGAAGCAGTGTGTCAAAATAGTTTTTTGTTCGAGCATTTTCAACTGAAGCACAAAATATCAAATTTCTTTCAAGGACAGCAACAAAACCTAAACTCATTTATCCGTGTTAGGAATCACACGTTGAAAAGTGCTCAACTTCTGAAAGTTGTCGTTCGTATGGGGGCGACAGCTGATTAACGGAAAAACAGAAACAGATTTTATAACAATTTTACATGAAGAGAATCTGCAGGGGACAGTACAAAGAAAACAAAAAAGGGGGAAACACTGTCCCCCTCCCCAGAATCCCGAATGGAACATCTCGCATGAGATAATAGATATAGCAATCGTGTTTCCCCAGTTATCTCCGACGATGACGAATGTGAAAACATTTACTACATTCAGAGCGTGTGTAGCTTTTCCGAGAACTGATTTAGCTTGTATACCGTGAACGGGAAAGGGGGGAAGAGAATTGGCGGGAAGAGCGACAACTATATATATATTCAACAGCAATCGTACAAACACAGATTAAAAGCGAATGCGTGTCTGTACCCATTCAGCCCCCCTCCCCCCGCGCAGTAGCGTCTTCTTCAAGGTCCATCGCTACTACCATTGGGGATACGCGTGAATGTTTATAGATAGAATATCGGCCGCCGATGTGATTTCATCGGAACCGGTCGACACATAATGTCCCTGTTGCACAAGATTGGTTTCTGCAGTAGGAATTGCGTTAGTCACACCTGCCGGCGGCTTCTTAGGATTGATCACGACTTACAAGACTTGGTGAACTATGTATTGTTGAATGGCAGAAATCAAAAAAACAGAAATGCCACTAGAATTTCGTTTCTTAATAGAAATATGGGAAAAACAACGTAGGAAGCTTGTGTTATAAAAAGTAAACTGAGTCATCAGTGGATTTTCATTACATTATCAATAAGAGGAACTTCTTTCAAAAAATGTATAGACCAACAACGTAGGGAGCTTGTGTTATAAAAAGTAAACTGAATCATCAGTGAATTTTCATTCCAGTATCAATAAGAGTAACTTCTTTAAAAAAAATGTATAGACCAATAGTGTGCTTAAATCGTGTTTCTTCAAAGAGATCTAGAGATATTTCAGCTTGTCACATGACCTTCCTCTATGAAGAGTTGTGTAAATTTGCTTCAGATGAATCAAAAGCTACCTCGTGTAACTTCCTGCCTGTAGCTTTCTACAAGAATTGTCAGTTATTATCCAGACTCTTTTCGGTTAGATCATCGTATGTTGAAATTGAGGGAGTCAGTGCGATTAGCTGCAAAATACGGAGCTTTTAAGATAGCAGTAAGATCCATAATGCATGTTAGACCAAAACTCAAAGTCGAAAATAAATTGAGAATTATGAATATGCAACAATTTCGTGAAGTTCATCTGAGGTCATCTCTTCACCAGGAAAATGGGAAACTACCAGATGAGTTTATATGACGGGAATTTACAAAAAGCAGTAACTCCCTTGAAAAATGAGTGTGTTAGGAAATATCGAAAAGATGCATTGTAACTCTTCTTTCTTCAATAATAATGTCCACATGCATAGGGCACCCAATAACACACTTGGAAGTTTATCTACTTGAGGAAAGAGCTAAAGATCTTTCACCTTTTCAGAAATATTCAATTCAAATCGATAATTTGAATTCTGAATCATCCAGTGTTTGTTTCTTAATTTCAGTAAAACCTCCTGTTCATAGTTTTGGAATAATTAAAGTGATCATATTTCACTTTATTTCAATTAACGATAATTCAAGTTGATTAAGTGCAGTCTGCATCTACAGATCGAGCATAACTCGAAGTTAAAAATAATGATCGCTTGATGATTATATCCAGCTGATGGTATGAATGTTTTCCATAACCTTTTTCAACTCAACTTTAAAGAGCTCATCGGCAATAACAAATTATGAAAGTGTGATTAACAAATTTGTCCTGACCCCAGGCACGCAGTGAGGCCACTATAATCATCTATACAGTTAATTTGTTTTTGTTGAGGCAGCCTGTAAATACTACAAAAGTCGAGGCATTTGTAATGTCGCATCGCTTTAATGAAACAATTCAAGATTAGTGTAAGATCTACATATTGAAGAAAGAAGGCTCATGAAGAACAGGTACAGAAATGATATTTTTCATTGTAAATGTTTGTGAGATTGATTTAATGACAAAATGTAAACAAAGGGTATTAAAAGGGGAAAAATAATGATTAGTAAAAATAAGGGACCTAACGTTTATCCTTGCCGAACAACAAAATACTCACTTATCTATCGTCTAATTATGTCCACTCTTTGTTAAATTCACTGTTTAAAGATTCGATATCGCTTACTACAAAGCACTAACGAGTTTCCAGTATCTGCTACCTGATATCCTAGTATTTATTGCCAACACCGGTGAGTACATAATTTACATTTTATCACTATTCAACACACGCTTGATCATATTTTTATCACCGTCAAACGGTTTTTTTTTTGCTTTAACCACAAACTCCCAATGACTAACTGCCGTTTATTTCTAGATGCCGGAAATATCCCGCAAAACGTACCAGAATCTGTGAAGTACATATCACGTACTGACAAACTCTGCGGTTTTCATAATTTTCGTTATAATACAGAAATAAATTCACATAATGTCCCAAAATGCTCTGAAAAAAAATATTTCTTAGCGACTATAAGTCAATTTTATTGATCAAGTAGAGCAACAACCATATTTTCAAAAATAACATTAAAATTAGTGTAATGTAAAATTGAGCATGGTTATTTTGTAAAAAGAATTGGTTCTTCCAAGCACAAGGAAACTTAAACAAATGGAAATTGGAAATATCAAAGTTCTAGAGTAGAGGTTTTATACATACAGAGACGTAAGTTTTACGTCTATTCGCGAAATAATAAGGGAAAATTTCCAATGAAAAATATATTCGAAATACTACAATACCACAATGCAATGCAGAATTTAGAATTTTTTTTGTCTTTCTTCATATATAAAGACTCAAAAGAGCCATAGTTTTCGTCCTCAGTAGACATATCGTGTTTCAACTCACATTCAATCAACGAAAAAATTGTATATATTTGTGCGTTGAGGTCATGAAGAGTCAAACTTCCTATAAACCTAAATGGCAATCATTCACGAAAGAATAGCTACGTGTTCTTTTTAATCAAAGGAAACCAATTTTGTTTGTGGGACAGCAAATAGCACTTGATAAATGATATCTAGGAATAACTGTAAATTGTCATAGACTCTCACGTGAATAGTTTGCAATATTTGTCAAAAGCTTCGGCGATTTCGTGTAAAACAAATAACATTACAAATACCTACACTAATCTTTCCTAAAATACTCAACATACAAAATGAAAAAGTTAAGTTGATACATTTTGTGTAAGATTACATATTTAATTTAGCATGCGGCTTTATTTGTGTAGTGTAATTTTCCCCTCAAATCCATTTTGTCAAATGTGTAAAAAATCATTGCTAATATTTAGGTCTGATATTATATTGTGGGAAAATAACATTGTTTTCTTCTATTCCAAAAACGCTAATGAATAAACACTGTTATAAATTCATTCGACTCGAATTCCTGAAATTCTTCTTCCTGCAAACTCCAAGGTTTTCCCGTCCAAGGTTGAGAACGTCGACGAAGCGACACAGCGATAATGAAGAAAGTTAACAAACACTCTTTCGATGTGTGTGCGTAGAAGTACCGCTACTAAAAAAACGAACGGGAAATTGTTCTTTCGGACTCTCGCATAACAGAACTGTTAAGATCAACATACACCAAAAACAAGATCCCACAGCTGGTTAACTATTGAAATGACAGTGAAAAATACCATCATCATAGTGTACGAAAAAGATTCGTCCTCATTAGTGACAACGAAAACAAAAACATTTGCTTGATAAATATTTTTGAATCCCATTCAATATCTAATTTTCAGGTTGTTCAACTTACAATGATTTAAATTATATTTCAGATGAATCTAATAAAATGAATACACAGCTAAATAAACTTTTGGTTCTTCTTTATGAAATCTGTTTTTCCGTTAAGCAGTTGTCGCTCCCCCACGAACGACGACCCTGATAAGTCGAAATGTGTGAGAGCTAAGATTAACCAGGTACTACCTTTAAAATGTAATTCCTACCATGGTGTCCAGGTCCAAAAACTTGAATATACCAGCACCTATCATCATTCCAAAAGCAAGTATTTTTATTATTACCAGTTTTCATTTAGCTTGCATGTATACGACGTATATGTCAATTCGGGGTAACTGAATTCTGAAACACTCATTCTCAACCGATTGAGCTGAAATTTTGCATACACGTTTAGTTAGTTAAGTGATGTTATTCTATATTCAATATAGATATCAAATGAATATTGTCGCTGAAGAGAATATGAAAAATAACATGACGTCGCTCTGTATACAAAAAATTAAATGACGTAACTCTAAATTCAACATACCATTCTCCCAAAGATGGTGAACTTCATGTTTTTTAATACATCCAAGTTATGGATATCAAATGAAAGTGTTCAAGAGAAAAAAAAATCAAAATTTCATACAGTATTAGGAGAATAACAATTTCTGTCGTTTTTATTTTCCATGATTCCATGCTACTTTGCATTCCGCCTCACAAAGTAATCGAGTGAGCACTATACTGAATTGTGACCAATCAGAAAGCGTGTGATGTTTCGCAGTAGTTATTTCAAGGTAAACATTTATATTTGGAAGAAATCAGTGAACATATCGCTGCAACGGTATTACATACATTATTATTATTATTTCTCATTACATAATAGGTTATTGTCAACAAACAGCATATAATGATCGCCAAAGCTTCAAAAAAAATGTAGATTATTTTTCTCTTGTGATAGACCTAACACATAGGAGCAATCAGTTCATGTGTTGATCAGTGTATAAAAATTAATAATAAATATACCATTTTGCAAAGTGACGCTCCATCGGACACGTGTGCCGCCATATTTTCTTGTTATTTCTTCGGTCACATTTCTGCAGAACCCACTATATAATGTAATCCTAATTACGATTCAAGGCCACTCGCCATACAACTCTCGATTCTCCTACGATACACAATGAACGGTTCTGTTCTCTTTCTCTTCACTGAATAATAAATAAATGTCCTATGGAGAATGGAATAATTCAATGACGACCGCTAGAATGTTAAAAATGCATCTGAAGGATCGTAATAGCTACGAGCTCGTTAATTTTTCCAATCTAAAAATTTAGAGATGAAAATTAAGTTTGTCACATTCGGAATGTCATTAATACATTAACATATTGAGGGACAAACATATAGAAATCAAATGACTGGCTTGTCATTCTCAACAAGGTTCAGAAATAATTTATTTGAGATTATTGTGTAAACAAGTCTTGAATAGAGACATTCCGTGTCAAAATGCCAAAATCCAGCTTTGAAGCTTTAATTTTTTTTGATACCAACTGTAAAAAAGATATGTACTCAAAAAAGTATTCACGGTTAATTACTACACTAAGCAAACAAGATGTACAGAATAACGTCAAATTTATGTGAGGACCTATGGACATAGATACATTTCAAGTTACTATCTATCTACAAAAAAGAAATCCATAGAAATGATCAAATACATAAAGTTGGTAGAAGAGAATGTGGTCATGAAACTCAATATAGTTCAAACCTGAGCAAACCTACAAGGAGGTTTATTATCAAAGTGACCAAATGCAGAACTAGTTAAGAAAAGCATGTATAAATAGAATATCAAGTGGTATGTCTATATTATCCATTGAAAAATGAAGAAATCTGACGTTAGACAATAGTCAAATCAGACCACGCTTCTGAAAGAAGTAATCAAGGACATTGGGTAGACACCACACACTGAGAAAAGTTTACGTACGTTCAAGTACGAAACGTTTGGTTCGTCGGAACAAAAAAATTGAACTCAGGTTTGAACGGGAGCATTATCTGAATGCCCCCTTACAACAGTATAGCGCAGTAATCAAACTTCAATAATGAACACATTTAGACTACCAAGTTAATGAACAAATTGAGAATAAGTCATGGAGAAAGTAATTTTGAAGAAATAATTTATAGTTTGGCATTACAGTGAGATGATCATCGAAGTGTCAATGAAAATGAACAAAAACACATTTACGGGAGAAGGTGTCTCAAAATTGTCCGTTGACGCAAATTCAAGATTGAACAAATTATGAATTGGTTTGATCGTCTTCAAAATGCTGTAAACATATTCGAGCAAGCAGGTGCTTGCCCAAACATTATACAAGATCAAAGGGACAAGATGCGTTTTCGATTGCTATTTGTACAGTGTTTGTTTATCTGAGAATAGTTGGTGGCTTAATAATCATTATTATTGAACCACAACAAATTGTTGTGATCTTCACGTCAGCCGCTGATGATACAAAACGCCAATTGAGAACATCTAACAGCTCCAGGTAAATCTAAAAACATATATAGATCCAACCACAGAAGAACAACAAATTCGAAAACTGATACATTAACTACAGTTTCAAGTGCAATTACACATGAATATACAAATGAAAAATTAGAATAATCTTACAAGAATTTGGTGTTCAAACTACCGCACACAATGGCAGATGAAAAAAGTAAACAAACTATTTTTAACCTTGAGTCTGTTTCATGTTTTCTTGCACCGGATACATTAACTTATGTAACATCATTTACGTAATGCCGCTGCAAAATGTTTGGTTAAATAGTATTTTTAACACCAAGACTACTGAAGCTGCTGCAACTAAGAAATAATCTTACTAACACATTCAATTACAGGTAAATATACCCAAATATGATTAGCATGCGTTCGCGATATCAACAATCGTTAAAGTTCAATATCAGCATTTCTACAGCCAATAACCTTTTTTGTTGAAAAACATTTATGGCGTCCACATTAACGATGCATGTCTCAAATATAAAAAAACATAACATATGATTAGTCCTCATCACGCAGACCAGATTAAAAACGGACTCGTTTATCTAACAACTGAACGCAGAGTTTAATTAATTCATTGAAATTAATTAAAAACGCACAAGTAACTCTATTGCTCCACTTTGTTTAACCCAAATCGAGGGAATAATAAGCGATAACGGCTCAACCGGCTCACGACCTTTTGCGAGTAATAGCGATAAGCGATAGTCCGAAGATATTAGAGTTTTGCTGAAAATAGTCCGCTTAAATTAGTAACGACGGTTTTGAAAATTTGTAAATGTAAGTTTTAATTCAAATTGCTTCATGACTGCCAAATAAGTCTATATAGCTACTTACTTTATAATAAATTTACTAATCTATAAACCGTCATAATTCCGAATTGAAGGGTGCCAGTAAAGAACGAAATCACCGTGTCAGATATGCCTCCACTCTGTCAATCAGTTAAAGTCAATATTGCTGTGGTTTGAATACATATCAACATCGTTATACTCTCGTGATTTCGATTAGCAAAAGTTAAACCAACATTTGCGATTTATTGGTGTTTCACGCTCCTATAGAAATGATATCTCTCGAGTAATGAGTTGAAGGTCAATTAGAAATACATCGTTTGCCTCTACACAGACTGCTCGACTCTACTAATGACTGAAATTCTGTTTTCGTCAATTTATAAATACGCTGGAAATCCATTCGTCAAGAAGTTTTACTTTCAATTTTGAATTATTCAACTCTCTACTGAGAGTGTAATTATTTTTCAGTTCAAAAAAGTTTTAGTATTGCATATTATGCATTGATCAGATCCTTAGATTTTTATTTCAAGGTGAAACTTCCCAATAAAATCGTTTACATTGTGCTAACCTCTTCAAAATCAGCAACTCCCAATTCAGAATAGGAGCCCATATATCAAAGAAAATGCAAGGTTAGAAAAGTAACTACAGTCCACTTGAATCCATTGAAATCAATACAGTGTTTATGAACGACTTTCAATGCACCATTGCATGTCAGTATTTGTAGTTGCGCATGTACACCTCTAAATTCAATTAAAAAGATTCGCCAAAAAGCACACTTTGTATAGAAAATTATTATCATCAATGAACAGCAACTCATGATTTTGCAAAACATCTGGTTTTTCTCCTGTTTCGGAAGATATTTGTCTCAATTTTAGTTATTCGATAAATATGTTATTTTATTGGTCGAGGAATACTAAATCGTGAGGGCCATTATATTATTAGAAGTAGTAGAAATACTACTTATTAATACCATGATTACTCAAAAACAACAAAGAATGATGTTTGAACTTGCGGTACATTGTCAAAATTTCAAAAAAGAACTTGAGATGTAATCATTTCCAAAAACATAAAATATCAAAGTACACCCACAAATGGAAATATATCAACAACACTAAAAAAGTGATAATTCTATGTACATCTTTTAACGCAACGCAATGAATTGTGATATCTGGTAACCTACTTTTCGCCCACTTCCTCATTCATTTGTTTTTACAAACGAGATCGTCCCACTTACGACTTCGAATCGGCTTAGAGAGATGACGCAATTGAAAGTAATTCATGTTAAAAAACATGAGTACTCGGATAGTACTCGACAAAAAATTAATGGTGTGAATAGAGAATTTGTCGCGGCGTATCTGGCATGCTTTTTGTTTGTTTTTCATTTGATATTAACATTTTTCATTCACACTTTTTTGTTCTATAAGTTCCGTTTGGGTATTTCTTGGTTGTGGAGCAAAAAAGAATGTGAACAAAGTATACCTTAATAGAGAAATCTATATTTTGGAATCACTACTCGGAAAAACTTATTTTTCATTCGACTGCATATCTACTTCTGTCTACTAATGTCGCCTTAGAGAGAAAAATTTCATCCCGTCTAATTTGTATAAATGAAACAATATTTTCCCCATCTAGAGATAATCAGGCACATAAGCAAGGAAACCATTTCTATTAGATTTCCTAAATATCAGTAGATTGTTTTATAGCTCTGAAAGGATTATACGTCATTCAGTGACAACAATTGATGACAGATTTTAGTAAGTTCCAAAATAGAGTTGCTATACACAACAACTAGGTTTTTAATAACTTGTCATAGAGGTGCAAAATGGACTCAACAAAGTTAAATATGTTAAGACTTATTTGCCCTATTAGTGGCTCACCAAATTGAGTTGGTCTATTCGACTCTCCACCGCAACCCGCAAAGGTTCATTGTGGCGCAATGCCCTATTAGAGTATATGGAATGATTGAACCTATAAAAAAGTTAATTTATTTTATATTCGAAAAAAAAAACAACATGTATTCAACATTGATGTACCAGAAGTATTTCATGAACAAAAATTCCTCATTGATATGAATTCCGTAAAATATTTCACTTCGCAACAATGTTTATAACACTCTTCTTTGTTCACTACTTTCCTTGGTGTGTCTCATTCTAATACCGGAGACTGTCCTTATGAATCATAATTATAATTACTTCAAATTTCTTTTAAAATAACTTTCCTACACTTTCAAATGAACTTTGCAGATTGTAGCAATAATTTTTTTCAACTACCGACAACCAACCAAAAATCTGAAAAATTTCACATGACTGTACTTCGAACGACGATCGATAAACAGTTATGTAGGCATCAGAGGTCGGTGCAATATTTTTATCGTTTTTTTTTTATTATCCGTTGTTTTTGTTTACCGAAAACCGTAAAATGCAGGCGGGTTTATGGTCTTATCAAGCGGGCCACGGTCCTGCTCGATAGCCTTCATTTGAATAATTATACATGGAATAGGTGAAAGTATTGGGTTTATTTTCTTTATTTATCGTGTTATAAATGACCTGAGGATCGTGACCAAAATGAAACACGAACGGAACGATAGTATATTGACCTAGAGTGTATATAAAAATTTTCCAAATAACCTCGAGTCCGACCTTTAAACTGTCAGGGTGATTGTATATGTCTTATTACAAGAGTTTCAACAATCATTTTGCTTCACAGAACAGCTTATCTACTTTTTACCACACTTTCAAGTTCATTGGCTTTTTCACTTGTTGCTATTTTACACATAGTTTCGGCATTATCACTTTCACCACCTCTTTTATATATCTTTACTAAACTTTCCCAAAATATCGAGAGAGTCTACATTATCTATTATCTCTCTAGAACCTTTTGATTAGCGATCTTACTCTCTTCTATATCAAATAACTTTTTTTCACAGAAAAGGGCGTTTTTAGCAAACAAAATTATTTGTAAAATGCTATTCATCAGATTTCAACAGAAATGGAATGTATTTATTAAAATACACTATTTTGGAAGTACAAAATTTGACAATTTACAATCTAACAAGTAGCAAAATGTAAAATAAATCTCAAGCATCTCATATTTGCGCATTTTCATTGAAAATAACTATAATATCGTTTGTTACTGTAGATATAATCGGTTGAATATTCGTTCAGAAGTACAACAACCGTTATTGCGATTTATTATTTTCAATTTCACGAATATTAATGTTAACATTGACCTTATCACTGCGTACATATACGACTACTGTAAAGACTAAATATAAACAATCATAGTTTGACGAAAATAGTTCATTGTCACAGCTTTTCACTCCCTCGTTTTTTATATAGCACCTATCGATGCTATATATCCAATAAACTATTCAATATTATTTAACCACAATTATCAATTTTATTGGGGTAGAATAAATACAAAACATGCACTTTTTCCTATGACAGAAACGCGCGTTTCAACAACCAAGATGGCGTCTTCAGAAGTTGAAGAAAAGTGCTTGTTTTGGCAATACATTTGTTTGGAGAACTTGATGGAAAATAATTCTTCGACAAAAGGCAATGCATATTATTGGCTATTAAAAATTCGCGATTGTTTTACTTACTTTTCTGAGATGGATCTATATGTTGAAAAAGAATAAGTAAAAATATTTCCACATCCTACTGACTGCGCCATGACAACAAAATAATACTGCTTTTTCTTATACAAAGAAGATAATTATGAATGCATCAAATTATCAAAAAATAATATTGAACTGGAAATTTCCCTACAGCTAACTTGGTTAAATAAGCTCAATAAAAAGGTTGACAAGACTTGAAGTAATTCCAACTTTTTGTAATAGTACAAAAGATAACAAGTACGTGAGAAATTCAAGTTTGTCGATACCATACGGAATAGAATGACGAGCTATTGATACGGCTTCAATCATCCACATAATAATTATTTCACCAGACTTGAGATCACCTTCCAGTAGCTCGCACGGGTCTTTCAAATACTTCTGGGAGTTTTTATTTCAGAGGGAAAGGTGGTCCGACTTTAAAAACAACTTTAGAATGAAAACAACGTGAATCAATATTCCCAGAGAAAATTAAATGTTCTGAGCCGGAAATAAAAATCCCTTCGAATTCTCGGTTACCCAATCATATTCCTAACGTTCTGCATTCCACCTCGTTTCTATCCATTTTCTGTGATTCACCAATCTTTCTGCTCAAGTCGGCAAAAAATCTTACTCGCCTCCAGTCTTGCGTAAAGAAATGAACAAACAAGAATTCAAATCGAAAACCGAGGCTGTTAAAGTGAAACAAATTACATACATTATTGCTGTCGAGAGAACGGTATCTGATTCAATTAAGAGCGCACAAAGTCGCGGATTTTCTTTCTTTCTCTCTCTCTCTCTCTTCCTCGATCTCTGACAACCGGTCTTACCCGTTCGTACGCGGGATGCACCACAAGGTACCCCCCGCGGGCCCCTAAGGTCCCATCCTTTGCAACACGCCTACACAAGACTACTTACTACTAGCTTTGTGTAAGTGTCGCGCGTCTCGGACGAGAAACGTACGTGCATGAGACTGTGTGAAACGACTGGGTCTGTCTTCTTTTTTTGCTCGGATTCGTTCGTCATCTTGCGTCGGTGGGATTTCAGCGTCTGTGGTTGTTCGATTCGAGATGTAGGTACACGAATGAAAATAAAAGTAACAGTTTTTGATGGAAATCATTTACATGCTGTTATTGATTTCATCATTAGTGTGATCGTAATCTTCAGTTAAATTCCATTTTCCCCTTGTGTCTCCTGTGTCTGGTCAAGCTAAGGCTGGCCGCACACAGGTCGAATCATCGTCCCGAACAAGTGTGCGATGCTTCGCATAAATATATTAATACAAACATTGCGAGTTGAATTATTTCGATCTGTTGCGGCCGGCCTAAGAATGTAAATCCGTCCATTTCGTTGAGGCTTCAAATTAATATTTTTTGTACTTTGTAAGATTGCATGCACTGCGGGGAGCTGTAATTTTACTAATATTAAAACTGAGCATATAGACCAGACAGCCGTTTCAGCGAGACATTATAAACAATTTCTAGTAAATTCGTTAGGATGAACAGAACAGAACAATATACAAAAATTGGTATGGAGTATGATTAACATGAAACTCTGTCCATGACTATCAAAGACAAACGAGGCTCCTCAAAGCGGTCAGTTGCAAAGCCAAGCTTCGAAATCGAACGCCGACTAGATTCGCCCCCTGTTTCTAACTGCAGTTTTCACTGCAGTGTTGTCGCAAATCTCCAAAGTGTCACTAGTGGTGATAGATTCAACCACGAATGCATTGTTACATTTCATGCATTAGGATAAAATGAATTTGTAAATTTCTATACTACAAGCAACAGGAGTAGTATTTATCCTAATCTCCTTCAAGCTGATACAAATTTTTGTTTATTCAACTATTTGAACCTCACACTCTGTTCAATCTGGAATATTTCTCCAAAACTTCGTTTTTTTTTAAAGGAGGGTGCTGTAGATATTGAAAGTTTACCTAATAAATGACATTTATTTATCTTCACAAGTAGTACAAAATAATTGTCGAATATTTTCTCACCAAATCAGGTATTTCATGGATTAACAGAAAATTGGATAATATAATTCAACAAGTATTCAAAAAATACTAGACTTCTTTTTACTGAGCCGGTTACACCTTGTATAAACAAAACGTTCCTGTTTTTTCATAATTCGATAGTTCAAAGACATTAGAAAAATCGATAACTTGACCTAAAGTTGAAGCTGGGATGATTCTGCAACCGTGTTAGGTATCACACGTTGAAAGGTAAGACCTCGTTAGTCCTTAGCACGCATAAGTTTCTCAACTTCTGAGAGTTGTCGCTCGTATGAGGGCGATAGCTGATTAACGAAAAAAAAAGTAATTATTATTATTGGTGTCTAGTTCTAGTTCGAAACATACGAACGAGTATATTTCCAAGAGATGGAGTTGAAACTAGAATTTGGTCTATTTCAGTCATGTTATTCTCAGAATTCATAATCTTTAAAAAAAGTAATAAAATGATATTGCATTGCAACACATCTTTCTCATATTTATTTTTACTTCTTTACACTTTACATTATTCTTTGCACCACATTTCAAACTGCAATATGCTACGAAGTTTTTAATTAATCATGAAGTGGACAAAAAGAATCTGCACAATTATTTATTCAAATAGGTACTGACATTGAATTTACAAACGAATTGTGAATCGTCTACAATAAAACATTTATTACCAAGTCAGTAATACAAAGCTGTGCAATCTATTTATATCAAAAAACTGCATTGTCGATGAGAAGGTGAGTCACATTACCTTACTCCATCAGAATTTATGATTTATTTTGTTACCAAGCTGTCGCAAGGATTCTATTGTTGATAAATTTACTGCGATAAGAATGTATTAGAAAAATTATGACTTCTCATACAGGGCACAGAATTACAAAAAATACTTGAACTCAAATTAATGATAAAAACGTCATAAGAATTGAAGAAACTATTTTAGAAACGAGAATCTAATTTGTATCGAAATAATTGAGTTCGTATTGAGATTTCTGGCATACAAATTTGCCGATGCCGAGAAACGATTTAATAATCAATATTTCCAACGGAATATCTGGGATAAGGTTTTGCCTTTCAAGTACCTTCTTGAATGGCTGATACACAAAAGAATTGAGATACAACAAATTAGATTTTCTTGTAAATCAAATACATGTTATAGGTTCAGATGATATCTTTTTTCCAGTAGTTCATTTAAAAATGACCCTCAACCTTCTCAAAACCGTCACAGGAATGATGCTGACGGTTCCTCCATATGTGTCAGAGCTTCGAGTAAAGGGCCTGGCTAGTTTTTCAAATTCCGAGCTTCAAATGAAACATTGTCGATTTCGAGTTCGACTAATGTGGCTGAAGAGAAAATTAAATTGAATCGCATCCGCTGAAGCTCCAACGCCCTTCCGTCAATCCAGCTCGGTTGCTATCTGCGCCTCCGCAAAGAAACACTTAGCAACGCTTGCCTCGTCCTACGTTAGTCCAATTTTTATAGACTCTGTAAAACACACAACAATAACAACACGCAAGCCGGAGCCGTAAAACACGCGGACCGGTTCAAGGCTCAAAATATACAAATTTACAAAACCAGCTACAAATCAATCGCGCGACCGAGAATTCGCCAAAGTGGGCGAGCCCTCGTAATGTAATGATGTTTTTTTTTATTAGAAACCTTCCTTAGCGTTTGTTTTTTGTTCCAAACAAGTTTCGAATTACGGCCGTGTAATGAGTAATTTTTTCTCAGAGGTTCCGTGATCGCAGTTTTCTATGAATTTGGTGTCAATGAGAAAAAAAATTCTGAAATAATTTTGTCTATGTGGATTTGAAAAAAATATATCTGACACAAAAAATTCGAATTAGCGAACAAAAATTGTTAGTAAAACTTCACTTATAAAAACAGATTTCGCAACGACCAATTATGTCTATTCAAAATTCTGTTATGATAAAAATCAAGATAATTTGTTTGAATTTGTGAAAAATTCATTTATAACTTTGTTTTGGTTATTACTTGAATATAATAATTCATGAAGTTCAAAGGTTCATTTTAATTATTTTTTGAATGAAAAAGAATACAAAATAGTAAAAAACATTTTCAAACATTTTCATGACCCCTTTCAACGAGATTATTTTTGAGTATTATATACTTTTTCAAATTGAAAGGGGAATATTTTTGGGAAAGATCTCTATAAAAAAATGTGGGAATCTTCCAAAGAAATGTAAGATATCAGATATCACTCACAGAATTGCTACACAATATAGTAAATGAAAGGTAAAATCTCACAAGAAACACTGTCATCCTTACTGTAGATATCCTATATTTCGCTGTAAGACACTTGCCTTACTAGGTCTTTAGTACGAAATCTGGATAACATTGTAAAAAACCCTCAATTCGTTGATGACAGTACGATTCATTAGCTTATTTGATTAAATGGCAGCCATAGGAATTTTGTTTAAAGTGAAAGGGGTATAAAGTTCATCACAAATCGAGAAAAATTTGTTTTCAATTACTTTTTTAATGGCAGACTACTCTTGATAGGATGAAGATATTCGGTAGTGACACTAAGGTAGATATTAATGTTTATTAAGTAATAATCGAGGTAATAATACAACTTGTTCTATCTTTGATGATGACGTGGATGAATACCTAAAATAAGTGAGTATGTTTCAACGACGGGAAAATGAGAAAATGTCAAACACCGCAGGTTAAGTTTGAGTGCCTTAAAAATGTCGATATCTAAAATTGAAAATAAAGTTAAGACAAATTGGACAGATATCATTTATATATTAATCAAGTGACATATCAAAATCCATCTTTGACGGTTTGGAACTGAAAAACATTCACACTGAAAAAGTATACCGTTCTCTAAAGAACCGTAGTACAAAGGAATTATCCAAGCAGATCTTTTACAGATACGCTGTGTAAAACAATGCCATTAACTCAGGCGTAAACAACAGCTGTATAAATATTTCCTCTCTCACTTCGTTAAAAACCGCCACTTTCACTAAATACATCCACTAATTTGATAAAATGTGATAACGAATATGTTGTTATATCTTCGACAGGTATACAAGTTCTTTTTGTTTTGTTCACTCGGCATTTCATTGCAAACATTGATATGAAACAGGAAGAAGACAACAAGTACTCGTAAATTCAGTTCTAGTTTATCTACGAGTAGCTACAATTTCCCAACAGGTTTATAATGATGTGCTAGCTAGTTTGCAACCGCGTAAGACACCTGACACATATGTTGTTTAATCACTTTCCTTGTAACATATGGTTATCGACATCTCTGTGATTCAAAACGTTTCGCCAGACGTTTATGGTCATAAGAGCTGTCACTTATAAAATGAAATATATAACGTTAGTAGCATGTCTGGTATTTTTCTTTGACTACATTATGAATGCGTAAAGGTATCATTAATATGTTTGTCCGCAACTGTATATAATCTGCATTTAATCATCATCACTATAAGCACATATACTATAGGGCTGTAATATGAAATTGTACATGTGTACCTATTGTGAATTATTTATCTATAATTGTTCAGAACGGATGACTCAAAATTCAATTAAAATCCATGATTTAGAGCTTCGCTCCCAAGTATAATCCACGTGAAACTTTGGATTTCCACATTTGTTTTCAGGCTAATTTTGTACTCTCATCTAGAATGTTTTGCTAGCATAACTCAAGATATCTCCAGAAACCAGCGATAGAAATAAACGTGTTTTCCAATCAGATTACGCCATTATTTTAGGCTCAATCTTCATCACTGGGTGACTGAAACATGTGACGAGGTGTTGAAACGGTTTGATGTTGGGATAAAACTTCAGTAATATTCATTATATTATAGGACAATAGACGATACTAAAAAAAAGACTCCTGAACGAAATGACTGAAATAACAAAACATTGAACAAAATGCGTCGAACATTGAAAACTTACACACCTCATATTTCAATCTAATATAAAAAACAAAAAAATAACTAACTTTAGAATCATTAACCGACTGCTTTTTCCAGATACAATTCTCATTTCTTTCATGGGTTTTCTTGAATTTTAAAGAACGATTTACAGACAGTTCAGATTGTTAATCCCTTCCTGTCTGTGTCAACGTCTTTCAGGAACCTGTAAACGTATTTATACTTTATATCAAAATTATTCACTTCAACCTTCAACTTGGAAAGCCGCCCTAAATGTAAGTACTCATCAACGTCGTTTTTTTGTAAAGTGTTAGTTTATTTTTTTTAACGATTGTTATATTCCATTATTTATTTTCGTTCTAACAGAACTGCTTTGTAAATATCGATTTTAATATGTATGTCTTGTTCTTATACTTCAGAGTCCTGAAGCCGAAACAATAAATTTTCGAAACGTCGACAATTTAGAAATTGGTTTTCTTCAACATTTTCACCGAATTCCCGCCAACTTGACAATCAAAATCATATTCAACGGTCGCTATTCTATCCAAATATTCATTACTACACCAATGGTTCTAAACAGTGCATCACAAATCAAACGGGATTTCAAACATTTTTCAATAGGATAATGAATGACTAGCGTGAAGTTTTTGATTTAGATTGAAGATAAACTAGGAGAACTCAATGATACAAAAAAAAACAACATAAGAAAAATCGATGATCGAGGTTAACAGTTTTTTCTATGTTTGGGTTCTCCCGAACAAAAAATTCGGGAATATAATTCAAAATAAGGCTAAAATCATGTTTTGAAATTGAATATAAGAAACCAAAGAGGTTCAACTATAGCCTTACAGGAATCCAAATATATAAAAAGGCTGAAACTAACTTCTAAATTTACTAAAATTCACTACTAATGCATCATATCGTCAAATATATTCGAGTTCTTGGCTTTTCAACAAAAGCCAAGAACTCGATAGTTCAGGATCGATTTTCTAAATTCTAGAAATTGTAGCAGATAACTTGGGATACACTGATATTGTGAAAGCGTGATCTTAATATTCACATTATTTGTATTCGGTAATAGTTAAAACAACAATTATACGGCGTAATTTCTATATTGTAATTGATTTTCAATGACAGTTTTCCAGAAGTATAAAATTGAAATCGTTCTGATTCAGTTCAAGTTTTGTCGTAGTACTGACCAGTCAAAAATTGCCCATTTTGGCTTTTACAAGCTTTCTATCTTCTATGAGTCGTTCTTCTCTACTGAGTAGCTTGTTTTCAAAAAATTGTTCAGTGTATCTCATTTGACTGACTAACCCTAATTTGTCAACTTCCAAACTACTTTTTTTGTTGCCATAACTTTCCCAAACATAAAGTGGTAAACACGAATCTTGTTTGAATTTTGAACGAAGTATTGAATATCTATATTTCCCCAAATATCAAATAGAAACCCTTCCCATCTAACAGCATCCTGCAACCAGTTCCAGGTATACCCCGAGAAGGGTGCAGCAGCATCATCGAAGAGTTCATTACGAACTAAGGATGAGGGGGATCAGGGGGAGACGGTGGTGAGGTTAAACGGCACCACCAAGGCGAACGGCTTCTGTGTTACAACAAATCTCTGCGATGGTGTTCTTTCCCCCCTTCCGCCTCGTCGAGTTATCTTCGGCTGCCTCTATACCGTATGCTTGGTGTGTGTGCAAGCGAAGATTTAAAAACAGAAGCTGAAAGATCGGGCACGAGCTCAAACAACTGGTCTCGGTGCGGCGAAGGGGAGACGAGGGGCGGATGGTAGGCAAAGAAACAAGAAAAATCGCGGGAGTGGCTCGTGTACCGAATGACGTGCGCATACAGGCAACGTGTGGATCTTGAATAGTCGTCGGACTAAAGTCCATTTGACGTAAAGCTCTTTCAAACATTAATGGATTGTTTCTCGAAGTTGGAATCGCATATTAAAAGGCAAGTTCTCGTTGATCCTTAGCTCCTATGGGTACGAAAAACCCCATTTTATTTTAAACAATTTTTCCCATTCTATAAATTGTAAAGGGTAAAAACTAAAAAGGTTATTATCATAATGCCACAATCTTGAAAATCTTGACAACTTCAAAATAGTTGTAGAATAATAAATTGTTATTTGTGAAATTATAAAACAACGATAAAAATTAAAACAACAATAAATACTTATTGGCGTTCCGGAGCGACTTCATTGATTCCAGTGGCACATTTGCTCTCATAAAACAAAATGTAGGATGTCTCCAGAGGCTCTAATAAATTCAAGACAGGTAGGTCTACATCCGTATTTTGTCAATAAAGTAAATGTTTGTTCTGTTCTGAGATGATCCAACAAACATTCTTCTCGATTTTAAACAATTAAAGTGATTCGTCTCACGGATTGTCCCTCATTGAAAAAGACTTCGCTGACTTGTAGAGTATCACATATATGACGGTAATTTTTCCATTTTTCACAGAGCTGGTACACTAACAAGCAGTAAAAAAAGTACTTTGGCATTGTTTCACAAACACCAAGACTGGTTTTAACAAACAAGTTTTCTCGTGAATTTCTGTACATTCACAATCACCAACAATCCTAATCAATTCGATGTGAGAGAAACTTGTGAAGTGGCTGAAAATGACCCACGTATTGATTGATTGAAGGGGTTTTATTTTTAGGAGTGATTAATTTTTGGGAAAGAAAGTTTTTGGCTTTCTACCACTCCATCTTGATACAAAAAAAAAAGAGGATAAGGGAATCTTCCAAAGAAAGGAAGGAAGTAATCAATTTGAAAATAAGTAACTCTATACATGGATGTGTAGATCATGCAAAGAA